>ML675627.1:8628326-8638888 GCA_007922155.1 Mesoclemmys tuberculata | reverse complement strand
ACCTCTTGTCTCTTTTCCAAAGAGTCAGTCATCCGGTGGACCAAGAACTCCAGAACTAATCGCCCTTCAGAACTAATCCTGCAATTACATGCATGTTTGGTTAACAAAAACTGCTTTTCTGCTGAATCCAAAGTCAACGAGTGGAGCAGGTGAATGGAGGATTGCTGCACTTGTACCTTCAGCAGAGAGAAAGATGAAGCAACATGGCTAAGCACAATAATCTGTTGATGGATACGTTCAGCAAACAATAGGTTTCTGAATAAAGTTTACTTTGAGCCCCAGAGGTACCTGCTCTGTGGGGCTGAAGTTTAAGGCTGCATTATTAAGATAAAATACACCCAGCTACTGCCTCTCACATTCATTTTCTTCCTTAATGTTTTATGTTGCGGGGAGCGGATAAATTCTAAGAAGCTGCTGCCTTCTCTGAAGTTGACATAATGCAAGCGGGATGCCAAAGATTGCACAAGAACAGTCTGATGCTGGGGAGGGAAGAAATAAATGGCACATCATGTAGATAGGGAGCTGGAGGCAGCAAGAAGGAAATTAATTTGAGATGGTCAAAAAAAGCCAATAATTTGTCATGGATTTTCATTTTAATTGTGTTAAAAAAACCAAAAGCGTTCCCCCTACCATCACCTTTCCTCTAAAACCTGGTGTCTTTGCTTTAGATTTTCAGAAGCCAATTTTGGTAATACTTAAGGGTGACATTTTTCAAAATAATTTTTAAAAACATTTTTTTCTATTAAAATTGGAAATTTTCAACCAAAATGAAAATGTTTATTTTGGGACAGAAAGCAAAAAAAGAATTCAATCAGCTCTACAAATGACTGCACTACAACAGTTCCTTTGAGACAGAAGGGAGAAAGAAGAGGGACATTGACTCTTGATATTCCCGATCTATGGTTTACAGAGACTTTATAGGGAGACTAAGTAGTGCTTGGATTGTCCCTGGAAGGTGTACCAAATAAAAATATTCCTGCTAGATATGCCAAGTATCAGTGATCAAACAAATGAGCCAAATGCTCTGCAATAATCTGGGCATTTTCTGGTGGAAAGCTCATGAGATTTCTACAAAGATGAGGAAGAACGCTTGCCAGATGTTCTGCAGAGCTGTGAGGGGAAGGGCATCTATTTAATTCCATGAAATGCTTTGGCAACAAGTCAGTGCTAAAAAAACTGCTATAAATAAAAGTTTTCCTGCTCGCCCATCTACCGGGGAGGAGGAGCTCAAAAATATGTAAAAGAAAAAGAAACCCAACCCTCTGATGAAAACCCTCTGATGGAGAAATGCAAATGAATCTTTGGACTCTCCTTTGGAACAAGCTTTTCCTTATTCAGATCCTGCTCACTACAAATAATTTTGTACTGGTGAAGCACAGGCACTAATCCTTTATGGTCCAATATCATGTTGTGTCAAATACAGCCCCTCCAGAATCCATCAATCTGGCACCTTCTATGAGCATGATGCTCATGTCACAGTTTCAGAGTCAGCTTTACCCTCCGCCGCTCCTTGGACTCTTTTAGGGCACACACTGAAGGTTTCAGACCTTCTGACTGTCACCTCTCTTGGTCACAGAATCATGTCTCTCTCCCTCCAGACTGGGGAGGTAGTCTTTCAGTCCCTCTGCTCTCATTGGGACTTCCTCAGCAGGTCTGACTGGGGCCTGGTGCCTTGTCCAGGAGCTAAAACAGTGTATGCCTGTTACCAACCAGCTTCCAAAAAGCAAAGTACATTTATTCTTAGGACAAAAGCATCACAAAGAAAAAATATCTAAGACTATAGATGGTCCTATAGTCCATCCCTATAGTCCTTACCTTCAAAGTAAGGTCACCCCAACTCCAACACAGAGTTCTGGTAGATGTTAGTCTTTCAAACCCCTCAACTGGATTTGCTCTCTTGGTTAGAATTTCAGATCAGGTTTCAGATCAAAAACAAGAACTGCGTTGGGCCAGTTCATACATTCTAAGGTCAGAAGGGACTATTCTGATCATCTTGTCTGACACAACCTGTATAACGCAGGCGATAGAACTCCCCCAAAATAATTCCTAGAACATAGCTTTTAGAAAAAACATCCAATCTTCATTTAAAAATCGTCAGTGATGGAGAATCCACCACAACCTTTGGTAAACTGTTCCAATGGTTAATTACTCTCAGTTAAAAATGTCCACCTTATTTCCTGTCTGAATTTGTCTAGCTTCAACTTCCAGCCATTGTACCATGTTATATCTTTCTCTGCTAGACTGAAGAGCACATTATTAAGTATTTGTTCCCCATACAGGCACTTATAGCCTGTGATCACATAACCCCTTAACATTCTCTTTGCTAAACTAAATGGTTAGATGTATTTAAGGAACTCAATCTATTTAGTTTAACAAAGAAAAGATTAAGGGGTGACTTGATTATAGTCTATACATACCTATATAGGGAAGCTATTTCTTTATGCAATTCCTGCCTTTGTTCTCTGACTTCCTGTAACAGGTAACACTAGTAAATGTCCCTCTCCTCAGAGGGTGTAGCCTCAAATGCTGCATTTTTGACCAATCAATGTTAGGAAATTTGCATTAGCCACCCCTCAGAGATTCCCCAGGAAACCAGCTCAGCAAGCCAGGACCCCAAAAATACATTTAAAACTTACTGACATAAAAGTCTATGCCTGCCTGGCACCTTTCAATATAATCTTTTGAAGACCTCACGATTCCCACATCTCACAGCATGCACATGGATGCATGTGCAAACACCCACCCTTCATTGGATTGTCATTGGGTTTGGACATAACCACCTGAGAAAACACTGTAACCTACATTTTCAGAAATAACAATTTTTGGGAGCCTATTTGGAGACCCCTCAAAGGGGTCTGGTTTTCAGATATTGGTGAGCACCTGTCTGAAAACCAGGCCCTTGGAAGGTGTCTCAGATTGGACACCCAAAGACGGACATCAATTATCACTAGTAACTTTTAAAAATTTAGTCTTCCACTTCACTTTGAATTCATACAAAGGGCAAGATTTTGAGTAAAGTGCAAATATTTCAGGTTTTTAAAATAAATTCAAAGTTCATATGTAAACATTTATGATAGGAATCAGACCCACTCGGGGACTTCAACACCGTGAATTTTGTTCACTAGTAGAACAGTTCATGTCATTACACTGTGAGCTTCAGCACCAGTGGTTTTGAGCATATATCATTGCTTTTTTCTCAACCTTTGCCTCAGGGTAGTTATAGTGTTAATTTATTATCTAATATCTCCTATCAGAAGATAATATATTACACTTGAAGGGGAGAGAGGGAATGCAGTGATTCTAAAGGGGGTCTTTCATCTCTCACTGCTACGATCTATCGCCAGTTTTCCACAGAATTAACTATGAAATACAATTTTTTTTTAAAAAAAAAAGTTCCTATAGCCACATCAGGGTAATAATTTCTAATAAATCAAGATTAGTATACAACAAATGAAGGAGGGATATTTTATACAGAATCTTCTCTTTTGGCACATCACAGAAAACCACAACAACATGGACTCAGAAATGAATGACAAAATTTCAGTAAAATTGGCTAGAAAGATTAAGAGTCTTCTTTAACTGACACTGATGCATGGAAAGCCTATCTATAAATTTTGGTTAATTACAAATCAGGACCTTATTACTGACACAGGGACCACACTACTCCTACCTCAGTAAGAATGAGAGGGAAGGGAAGAACAGAATTTCTAACTGTACAGTTACACTACAAATACTTTTTCTTTAAATAGCTGATTGCTTCAGTAGTTGACATAAAGCAACTCTCCTAGGAAGTTAACTATCCTACCGATAATAGCACACACTGGAATAAATTAGAAAGCTTGCAATTTAGGACCTGTTTTTATCATCCAGTGCATTTCCCAAACTCAGAGTTATTAGTCTCATATCATTTTGTCTCTCATTGCAAGCTACAATCAGATTAGAGACTCAGGGAGCTGTTTCTCTAGTGATGTGTGGGAGAATTAAACAAATTGGAGTTGCAGAAGTAAGTTTCCCTGTGCACAAATGGGAAAATAGATGTCTTTGGATTTTTCTGTACACTGTAGGCATCTCCTCTTTTTTCTACTGATTTATTGTTACATGAATGTATTCCAGATAATTAGGTTTTCAGAGTAACCTCAACAGATAATTTTGCCAAAATTCTAGCATGTGCTTTGGAAATTTACTCCATTATTTACTGCAAACCCATGGCTGTAAATAAAACCATTGTGAAACCCAGATAATTATAATAATCGTTTTAAACAGTATATAAACTAGGGCAAGTTATTTTAAAAAAGAGTTGTGACTCATTGTTTGAACTCCAGTTCAGGAACCACTTTTCATAGCTGGAGACCCTTTGGTGCCATTAAAAATGATCTTTTCGTTCACACTAGTAAAATAAGAGAGTATTGATTTCAGGAACAAGCTCTCATTCACCTTATGTAAAATTGCATATTCAAGTAATAGTCCAATGAGGGCCTTATATTGTCACAGATGGGCATTTGTGAATGGATTTCCCATGGCTCAGCCAACCCAGGATTTAACCGATATGGTGTTTTTTATTCTCTTTCCAGGAAAAGAAGTGAAAGTAGGAGGAGGTTTTACAAGGAATTGATTTCTGCTTTATTGGTCTGCATAGAGCTACTATATTTTACAGATCCATAAACAAAAACGTGGTACTCACAAAGAGTGACACAGGCTGTGCGCAGAGACCCGTTCAGCATGTTAACTAACTAAGCTTGCTGGGGAAAAAAGGATTATTCTTAGGCCTTGTCTAAAAATAAAAAATGGCATCCATTTGGAGTTTAAACCCATTTAGTTAATCCAACGCAGAAGGCTGCATGGACATTTATTTTGGTTTTGCTTAAACTGATCCTTGATAGATTTAAAAACTTAACGGAAATAATCCAGATTTAAACCAAAGTAAGAGTCTCCCCACACAGCCTTTCACAGTAGTTCAGTTAAATCAGTTTAAAGCAGTGGTCCCCAAACTTGAGGGTCCAGATGAACATCCGGGAGGGGATTGCCACCCACCCCGCTTTGCCCCCAGCTCTGCTCAACCCCACCCCCGCCGTGGCCCCAGCTCCACTGCTGGCCTCCGCCATGGTCATGGTCCCATTCTTGGCCATGACTCAGTACCCGGCCGCCCGTTCTCGGTCGCCAGTCCCCAGGCCCCCTGCTCTGAGCACAGTGGGGGATAGACTGGTGCCTGGTATAACAGCAAAGTGTATACTAGGGTGAAAGGGAAGGCAGTTGGCTGCAAATAATCAAAATGCAACCACCATTCTTTTCCTTGAAAAACGAGTAAACCTAGATTGAAATAAATTATCAGTAATATCTAGAAGACGGCACAGTTGAGATGATAGAGCATTTGACTGGGACTCAGGGTACATGGGTTCCATCACAGCTCTACCACTGCCCTGCTATGTGACCTTGGCCAAAGTCACTTCACCATTTTTGCTTCCTTTACCATCCTAAATCTATTTAAACTGTAAGAGCCTCTGGGCAGGGACTGCCTCTTACTAGGTGTATGTACACCCCTAATAATGGGGACCTGATCTCAGAGGGTCTCGTAGGTGCTATTCTCTTAATAGTCTTGCCAGTACAAAAAATGGGCAATGCTGTTAATATATATTTTTTTAAAGACACTTCAGAAAAAACATAATAAATTAGGCCGGGATTACAGAGACCCCGCCTGCCTAGCCAAGAAAACAATGGTGCAGCCATGACATAGGGTAGGTCTACACAGCAAAGAAAAACCCACGGCTGGCCAGGCCGGCCAACTCAGATTTGAGAGGCTGTTTAATTGACGTGTGGGCTTAATACTAAACTCAAGGATGGTGTGAGGGTCCCTAAGCTCAGGGTCTAGTCTAAGCCGAGAAGTCTACACAGAAAAAAAACAGTTCTGCAGCCTGAGCCCCACATGCCCAAATCAGCTGGCCTGGGATAGACATGGGTTTTTCTTTGCTGTGTACCCACTATGCGAAGGGTACACAAAGGGAGATACCCACTATGTCCTTATTAGCCTACCTTAGGAAGTGACTGAGGCCAAGTGGGAAAATGAACACTGAAAGAGAAGGATCTAGACAGATTATGTGCAGTGTTGGGGAGGAGCCGATGGTCGTGGTACATGTAGATACTAATGACATAGCGAAAGACAGGGGAGAGGTCCTGGAGAACAAATTTAGGCTGCTAGGTAAGATATTGAAGTCCAGAACCTCCATGGTAGCATGCTCTGAAATGCTTCCAGTTCCATGCACAGGATCAAGCAGAACTACAGGGTCTCATTGCGTGTATGAGATGATGATGTAGGGAAGAGGGGGTTAGATTTATTAGGAACTGGGAAACATTTTTAGGACTGTTTAGAAAGGCTGGATATGCATAAGTCCATGGAGCTGCATGCAGTGCATCTTAGGGTGTTGAGGGAGTTGGCTGCTGTGATTTCAAAGCCCTTACCTTTGAAAAATTGTGGCAATTGGGGGAGGTCCCAGATGATTGGAAAAAAGGAAATATAGTGAACATCTTCAAAGAAGGGAAGGAGGATCCAGGGAACTACAGACCAGTCAGCCTCATCTCTGTCCCTGGAAAAATCATGGAGGAGGTCCTCAAGGAATCTATTTTGAGGCATTTGGAAAAGGGAAAGGTGATCAGGAACAGTCAGCATGGATTCACCAAGGATAAGTCATGTCTGACCAATCTGATTGACTCTCTGGATATGAGGGAAGGAGTAGACATGATACACCTTGACATTAGCAAAACTTTTGATAAAGTCTCCCATAGGATTCTTATCGGCAAGTTGAAGTATGGATTGAATGAAGGGATTATAAAATGGATAGACAGCTGGCTAGGACATCGGGCTCAACGGGTAGTGACTGACTGCCTGATGTCTGGCTGGCAGCCAAGAACAAGTGGAGTGCCCCCAGGGGTGGTGCTGGGGCCAGTTATGTTCAGTATCTTCATTAATGACCTGGAGGATTGGGTGGATTGCACCCTCAGCAAGTTTGCAAAGGACAATAAGATGGGGGAAGTGATAGATATGCTGGAGAGCAGGGGCAGGATACAAAGTGACCTAGACAAATTGGAGGATTGGTCCAAAAGTCCTTGTTGAACCTCATCAGATTTCAAGTGCAGAGTCCTGCACTTAGGAAGGAAGAATCCGATGTGGTGCTACAGACTGGGGACCGACTGTCTAGGCAACAGTTCTGCAGAAAAGGAGCTGGAGGTTATAGTGGACAAGAAGCTGGACATGAGTCAACAGTGTGCTCTTATTGCCAAGAAGGCTAACTACTGCATTAATAGTAGCCAGCCAATCGAGGGAAGTGATTATTCCCCTCTATTCAGCACTAGTGAGGCCTCATTTGGAGTACTGTGTCCAGTTTTCCCCCTCACCCCCGCTACAGGAAGGATGTGGACAAATGGGAAAAAGTCCAGCAGAGGGCAACACAAATGACTAGGAGGCTGGAGCACATGACTTATGAGAAGAGGCTGAGGCAACTAGCCTTGTTTAGCCTACGGAAGAGAAGAATGAGGGGGGGATGTGATAGCAGCCTCTAACTACCTGAAAGGGGGTCCAGGGAAAATGGAACTATGATGTTTTCATATGGTAGAACTAGGAGAAACAGTTTCAAATTGCAGTGTGAGAGATCTAGGTTGGACGTTAGGAAAAAGTTTTTCACTAGGAGGCTGGTGAAGCACTGGAATGGGTTACCTAGGGAGGTGGTGGAATCTCCATCCTTAGAGATTTTTAAGGTCTGGCTTGTCAAAGCCCTGGCTGGGATGATTTAGTTGGGGTTGGTCCTTCTTTGAGCAGGGGCTGGATTAGATGATCTCCTGAGGTCCCTTCCAACCCTAATGTTCTATGATTCTATAACCTTTTGGAAAAGGGGGTGCCTATAGAGGAAGGATGGGCTCAACCTTAAACCAAAATGGAACCAGATGTGGAGGAGCATGTGGTTCAGACAGAGACATGTCTTAGGGGAGGATCTATTAATGGAGAGTCTCTATATCCTGGTAAGGAGAAGAGGATGGAAGGGGATAAAATATGGGTAGGATCTTATGAGCAACAGTCAAATGAAAAGCAGTCCTTTTCAATTACATCACGTAATGGCAGACAGCCAAAAGTGACAATTTTAAGTGCTTATTACGAATGCAAGAAGTCTAAATACTAAGATGAGTGAACTTGAGTGCTTTGTATTGAACGAGAATATTGATTTAATAGGCATCACAGAAACGTGGTGGAATGAGGCTAATCAGTGGGGCACATTAATATCAGGATACAGAATATATCGGCAGGACAGACTAGTTCATACTGGTGGGGGAATGGCAGTACATATGAAAAAAGCATAGAATCAAATGAAGTAAAAAATATTAAATGAACCAAAACTGTGATGGAATCTCTGTGAAGACTGAGTCCATGCTTGAATATAGCAGTAAGGATATATTACTGACCACCTGACCAGAATGGTGATGGTGACTGAAATGCTCAGAGAAATTAATTGTATAGCTTCTTTAAAAAAAATCTATAAAATAAATAATAATAATAATAATAGGGGATTTCCACTATCCCCACATTGACTGGATACATGTCAGACAAGATGCAAAGATAAAGTTTCTGGACACTTTAAATGACTTCTTGGAGCAGCTAGTTCTGGAACCCACACGATGGGAGGCAATTTTTGATTTAGTCCTAATTGGAGCACAGGGTCTAGTCCAAGAGATGAATATAGCTGAACTGCTCGGTAACAGTGAGTACACGTTTTATTATGTTAACATCCCTGTGGAGGGGACCACATCACACGGTAGTGTTTAATTAATTTAATTTAATAAATATCATCATGGTAGCATTGAATTTCAGAAAGGGGAACTACACAAAAATGAGGAAGTTAGTTAAACAGAAATGAAAAGGAACAGTGCCAAAAGTTAAATTCTTGAACACCGCATGGTAACAACATAATAGAGGCTCAGTTTTGACTGGATATCTCAAAATTTTTAAAAAGAACCAAAAAAATGCCATTCTGACTAAACAACAAAATTTAAAAAAGCAGTTAGAGGCAAAAAGTCATCCTTTAAACAGAGCAGGAGTGAGGAAAATAGAAAGGAGCATAAACTCTGGCAAATGGAGTGTAACAATATAATTAGGCCAGCCTAAAAAGAATTTGAAAAGCAGCTAGCCAAAGACTCACACAATAACAGCAAAAAAATTTTTAAAGTACATCAGAATCAGGAAGCCTGCTAAACAACCAGTGAGGACACCGGATGATCGAGATGCCAAAAAAGCGCTGAATGAAGATAAGGTTCTCTGCAATAGCCTTAAGGAATCCTTTGCATTGGTCTTCACGGTTGAGGATGTGTGGGAGATTCCCAGACCTGAGCCATTTTTTTTTAGGTGACAGACCTGAGGAACTGTCCCATCTTGAGGTGTCATTAGAGGAGGTTTTGGAACAAAATGATAAATTAAACAGTAATAAGTCACCAAGATCAGATGATAACCGCCCAAGAGTTCTGAAGGAACACAAATGTGAAACTGCAGAACTACTAACTGTCATATATAACCAGTCATTTAAATCAGTATGTAACCTATCATTTAAATCAGTTTTTGTACCAGATGACTGGAGGATAGCTAATGTGACACTAATTTTTTAAAAAGGTGATCCTGGCAGTCACAGGCCAGTAATCCTCTCTTCAGTACCAGGCAAACTGGTTGAAACTATAGTAAAGAAAAGAATTATCAGACATAGATGAACACGATTTGTTGCAGAAGAGTCAACATGTTTTTTGTAAAGGGAAACCATGCCTTATCAATCTACTAGATTTCTTTTAGTGGGTCAACAAGCATGTGCACAGGTGTGATCCAGTGGATATAATGTACTTAGCTTTTCAGAAAGCCTTTGACAAGGTCCCTCACCAAAGGCTTTTAAGCAAAGTAAGTGATCAAGGGATAAGAGGGAAGGTCCTCTTCTGGATCAGTAACTGGTTAAATGACAAGAAACAGAGTAGGAATAAATGGTCAATTTTCAGAATGCTGAGAGGTAATTAATGGTACTGCCCAAGGGTCTATACTGGGACCAATTATATTCAACATATTCCTAAATGATTTGGAGAAACGGATAAACAGTGAGATGGCAAAATTTGCAGATGTTACAAAACTACTCAAGATAGTTCAGTCCAAAGCAGACTGCAAAGAGTTACAAAGGGGTCTTACAAAACTTGGTGACTATGCAACAAAATGGCAAATGAAATTCAATGTTGATAAATGCAAAGTAATGCACATTAGAAATCATAATTCCGACTATACATATACAATGATAGGGTCTAAGTTAGCTGTTACCACTCAAGAAAGAGATCTTGGAATTGTTGTAGGTAGTTCTCTGAAATCATCCATTCAATGTGTAGCAGCAGACCAAAAAAAAAAAAAATCTAACAATGTTGGGAATCATTAGGGAATGGATACATAAGACAGAAAATATTATATTGCTTCTTTATAAATCTATGGTATGCCCACATTGTGAATACTGCATGCAGATTTGCGGATGACACGAAGCTGGGGGGTATTGCTAACACGGAGA
>ML675627.1:8610398-8627926 GCA_007922155.1 Mesoclemmys tuberculata | reverse complement strand
TCCCTTCTGACCTATGAGTCTATGAGTCTATGAGTCTATGAGATCTTGTCACCCAATCTCCAAAAAAAAAGATATTGGAACTGGAAAAGGTACAGAAAAGGGCAACAAAAATCAGAGGTATGAGGAGAGATTGACAAGACTAGGACTTGGAAAAGAGATGACTAAGGGGGGATATGACAGCGGTCTATAAAATCATGACTGGTGTGGAGAAAGTAACAAAGGAAATGTTATTTACTCCTTCTCATAACACAAGAACTAGGGGTCACCAAATGAAATTAGTAGGCAGCAGGTTTAAAATGGACAAAAGGAAGTATTTCTTCACACAACACACAGTCAACCTGTGGAACTCCTTGCCAGAGGATATTATTAATACCAAGACTATAACCAGATTAAAAAAAGAACTATATAAGTTCACAGAAGATTGGTCTATCAATAGCTATTAGCCAGATGCACATGGATTGCTTTTGCCAGAATCTGGGAATGGGCTATGGGATGGATCACTTGATGATTACCCCTTCTGTTCATTCCCTCTGAAGCACCTGGCATTAGCCATTGCGAGAAGACAGTATACTAGGCTTTATGGACCCTTGGTCTAACCCATCACGGCCATTCTTATGTTCTTAAGGATGGAAGCAGGGTAAAGAGTCAAAAGTAATAATAGACAGGCAAGGGAAATGAAAAAGGAACTGACATGACAAGTCTCAAGTTGCAGTGGGGGGGGTCTAGGTTGGATATTAGAAAAACATTTCACTAGGAGGGTGGTGAAGCACTGGAATGGGTTACCTAGGGAGGTGGTGGAATTTCCATCCTTAGAGGTTCTAAAGGCCTAACTCAACAAAGCCCTGGGTGGGATGATTTAGTCAGGGTTGGTCCTGCTTTGAGCAGGGAGTTGGACTAGTTGACCTCCTGAGGTACCTGCCAACCCTAATCTTCTATGATTCTGTGAAAATCATTTTCTTCGGCCTGTTCTCTGGAGATAATTCTCCTCTAAGTTGCAGCTTCAAAGAAGCACTCTGATACGCAAAAGGGAGATATATAATAATGACATAGGAATGGTATTTCATTGTAAAATCCACTCTGTTTGTAAGTTAACAAGGCACATGTGTTTCCCACTATAGGGAGTAGTATTGTCATACAACATGTTTAAAATTGTACTTTATTTGAAAGAATGTATTTGCCTAAAGTCCTTACACTTATGTACTGTGCCCAGACACATGCAAATCTGTTACTTACAGCTTTCACAAATTAATAGTAATGATCAGAGAGCCTGAAGCCCTAGCATGTTACATTTCAGGAGTCCAGTAAAATTTGAACAGTTTTAAATTCTGTTGATCAGAGGCTAGAATCCATCTGTGCTCAATAGGGTAAGGGCAAGAAGGAATTCCAAATCCTCTTGACATCTGATACTAAATTTTGCTTCCAACGTTTTGTTTTTAAGAGTTTCAATGTCAGAGTCCGATAGCATCTAGTATCTGCACCTGGTTATGTCTGATTTCTGATGGATTAAACTTCAGGGAGTCCACTACAGTTTGTTCAGCGGAGCAAGATCTGCTATCCAAAGTTTAGCATCCCTACATGCGTTACAGGTGGAAGAACTGGTACAATTCCATGCCTTTTAATTATATGGGATGTTGTTGCTCACATGAGTTTTGACTTCAAGGCTTAGTCACCAGTTGAAGATACGATAAACTCTGTTTTCTGAAGGCTTATTTTAAATCACTTAGGTTTGGACTATTCTGGTCATTTGAGAGGTGTCCCATAAACCCTAAATACAGTGAGTTTTTATTACAGTAGCACCCATCATGTGCACAATTGTTGTCTAAATACATAAGATGTGTAAGATCTTTGGTCAGGGACTAAGGGCGGGTCTACACTAGAGAGCTGTGTCAACAAAAGTCAGCTTTTGTCGACAAAAACTGCTAGTGTACACACTGCAATCACCCCCGTGCCAGCAAAACTGCCCTGTTTTGTCGACAAAATAAAACCATCTCAATGAGAGGTGCAGAGCTTTTGTCAGAAGAGCTAGGGTGATGCAGTGTTAGTGTAGACACTGCGTTCCCTTACAGCGGTGGAGGGTCTGTCATTCTTGTCAGTTTCACCACTCTGCTGGTGCTCCAAGCCAGGAAACAGAGGGTGCAGCCCAGCTGCCGGCTCGGACTAGGGAGTGGGGGGTGCAGCTCACAGGGAGCCTGTGGGATCCTGCCAAGTAGCTGAGAGATTGGTCTCATCTCCCCCACACTGCCCTGTAGGTTGGTGGAAGTGCTCCTGGTGAGGATGCACTCCATTGACCCAAGGAGAGCAGTGTGGACATCAGCCACTGCTGAAATTATAGCGTTGGCTGAAATTTGACATCTTATGTTTAAGTTTTTTTCTTGTGTTGACAAGGCCTAAGACAGATCCAGGTTGTGAGGAAAAAGAAATACTAACGTACAAGCAAACGTTCATTTAAATAGCAATCAGTCACACATTTAATAAAACAAAGCTAACTGTCCCTCTAACCAGTCATTAGTTGCCTGAGCGGGGGGTGTTAAAGAGGGCATCATCACAGAAGTACATTTAAAATCCCTCCTACAATCTTTATCAGGACTGACTGGAATTGTAGAATTTTCCGCTGGCTATTTTTATGTAAGAATATTTCCATACAGTCAGAACTTCACCCACCAAGTAATGGGCCCTTAACCTGAGAATGAGTTACTGAGTTCCTCATATAATGATTTAAAGACTGCAAGGTACCGAGAATCCACAAGCAAGAGACCCATGCCCCATGCTGCAGGAGGAGGCAAAAAAAACCCAACCCCAGGGTCTTTGTCAATCTGCCCTGGGGGAAAATTCCTTCCCGATCCCTAATATGGCAATCAGTTAAATTCTGAGCATGTGAGCAAGACTCACAAGCCAGACACCCAGAAAGAATTCTCTGTCATAACTCAGAACCCACCCCATCTAACATCCCATCACAGACAACTGGGTATATTTACCACTAATAGTCAAAGATCAGTTGCTTGCCAAATTAGGCTGCCATCATACCATCCCTTCCATAAACTTACCAAGCTCAGTCTTGAAGACAGCTAGGTTTTGTGCCCCCACTGTCCCTCTTGGAAGGCTGAAATTCACACCCCTGATGGTTAGAAACCTTCATCTAATTTCAAGCCAAACTTATTGATGGCCAGTTTATATCCATTAGTTCTGGTGTCCACATTGGTGCTGAACTTAAATAACTCCTCTCCCTCCCTGGTATTTATTCCTCTAATGTATTTATAGACAGCACTCATGCCTCCTCTTAACCTTCTTTTGGTTAGGCTAAACAAGCAAAGCATTTTGAGTCTCCTCTGGTAAGGCAGGTTTTCCATTCTGTGGATCATCCTAATAGCCCTTCTCTGCACCTATTCCAGTTTGAATTCATTTTTCTTAACCATGGGGGACCAGAATTGCACACTGTATTCCAGATGAAGTCTGACCAATGCCTTGTATAACGGTACTCATGCCTTCCTATCTCTATGGAAATACCTCGCCTGATGCATCCTTGGACCGCATTACCTTTTTTTCACAGCCACATCTCATTGGTGGCTCATAGTCATCCTGTGATCAGTCAATATGCCCAGAGAAGATCCTTCTCTTCTTCTGTCACTTCCAACTGATGCATCCCCAGCTTAGAGCAAAAGTCCTTGTTATTAGTCCCTAAATGCATGACCTTGCACCTTCCATTATTAAATTTCATCCTATTTCTATTACTCCAGTTTACAAGGTCACCCAGCTCTTGTTGTAGGATATCCTGGTCTTTCTCTGTATAGCAATACCTCGCAACTTTGTATCATCCATAAACTTTATTAGCACACTCCTACTTTTTGTGCCAAGGTCAGTAATAAAAAGGTTAAATAAAATTGGTCCCAAGACCGATCCCTGAGGAACTCCGCTAGTAACGTCCCTCCAGCCTGACTGTTTACATTTCAGTATGACTCATTGTAGCATCCCCTGTAACCAGTTCTTTATCCACCTTTCATACTAAACTATGATTTTCTTCAGTTTCAAGAACTTTAGTTTTCTATTTTGTGCCTTTTGTTATCCAAAAGAACCTTGAGATGGAGGTTTCTGATTCTTTAAAGAATGTAGCTGGGATATCTAAGTAACAAGTAATGAAATTCAGGAGCTAATCATTTTAATTGCACTTTACCCCACAGACAGATTTTGCAGATTCCACCCCGTCCTTTTTTGGATTCCATAACTGGGCCAATGTTATCACCATATTCTTCAAGCCAGTGATAAAACTTTTTATTTTCATTTTTCCAGTTGACGTTCCAGATATTATTTTAAACAGCACTGAGGAACAACACTTTGAACTTTAAATAATCTGTTTCAAACCAGTTTATTTTGTGATATCTGGTTAATTATAGAGCCAGAATTTTCGGCCTTCTTATGTTAGGATTCCTTACGAACACTAGCTTGTAGTAATGATTTATGGCAAGCATCTCCAATGGTAATGGCTTCTTTATCTGTTTTTGTCAAATAGTAATTAAAGGCCAGAGATCAACGAAAATCTTTTCATTGATTTCAATGATCTTTGGACCAGGTCCCAAGGGCTTACAGCAAAATGGGCTGGGTAGAGAGAGCAACTCTGTTAAAAGATAAGGAAAAAAACATGCCATTAGTAGGGCTAATGGATGAGTTTATGAAGTGTTTGTAAACTTTCTGAATTTTCAACTGTATCATTAAGGACATAACTACACCCATGGAGGGTAGATGAAAAAGACCTACTGGGTCACCCAGTCAGTATGCCTACTGGATGTTCTACAATAAATTTACCAGCATTTGGTGAAGTGTATTTTGAAGTGTTCTCAGCAATAAGCCTTCCACTATTTCCCTCTGAAAACTAATCTACTCTCTAAACGCATCTCAGGGTCAGGACCTTTTCCCTGATATCTACCTTAATATTAGGCTCAACTTAATGTCATTATTCCTAATATATTTTCTAGTTAATTTTATTTAGACCAATCACAACCCTTTGACATCAAGGGAACTGGCAGCAACTTCATTATTAACATTATCCATCTCCCCCAATATGTGAAATATTATCCTTGGGTTATTAACTTAGTTGTCTACCACTGATATTAATTCAACCCGATGCATATTTAAAGTAGCAATAATTTTGGGTCCAATTTTGCTATTCTTACTCATGTTCAATAGTACCCTACTCCTTGAGTAATTCCATTTAATTCAGTAGTACTTTTCTGATACATAACTGCCAGGTAACATTAGTAAGGAATGCAGAACAAGGACCGAAATAAATAATTCATAGGCTAACCTTTGAAAATGGAGGGGAAGGAGGTTTTATCTGTTTAAAGAAAGTCATTGATTTCCCTTGGATATTATATTTGCTCATATGGCACTGCATTACTCCTGTCAATTATCAGTCCTAGCAGTGCAGTACACCTGCACATTGCCAAAACAATCTTTAATCTTGGTCCTCCAAGTATATGGTGTTGTTACAGTGATGTTCTTGCAACTGATGCAGAAAATTGTTCTCTTATTTCCAGGATAAATGACTGGTCAGTATTTCCACACCATTAATATTCTCCCCTGCATGCAGCATGGATCTTTTCTTACTCTAGGATGCAAGGACAAAAGTTCTCACATTTTCACCCGACAGTGAAACTTGGCTTTATCCACCTCCGGCAAAAACATTCTGTGCCCTGTAACAGTGGAGACTGGCTACCGGAATTTTCTTTCCTTATTACATGTCTCAGACCTCTTGCTCCATACACCCACTGCATCTGCATTGAGGCATGCTGCGAGACTGCATTTATTAAGCCCGGGCATAAGATTTCATTATAAGAGGGGAGAGTTAAATTTATCATGGAACTCCCTGTAAACATCCACCAAGCCACTTCGTTGTTCTCCTTCAAATCCATCCTTAAAAAAAATCTATCCTTTCCAATTATGCCTACAAAAACATTACTAAACTTAATAGTTAGGCTGCTGGTGAGCTGAGGCCACTGCCTTTCATGTTGACTAATGTTGTCTCATTGTACCCTTGCACGGTCCCATCTGTATATATCAGTTGTCTCTTGTCTTATCCTTCAACGGGAAGCTCTTTGGGGTAGAGATTTTTTTTTTCATTCTGTTTGTACTCCACCTAACACAGTGGTGGCCTGGTCCATGACTAGAGCAGCTAGGTGCTGTGATAAATATCAGTAATATTATTTTCCCTGTTCTGTGGTTAGTTAATAAGTAGCTTTTTATATATTACAATAGGACTCACAGACGTATCCACAGACTTGACTGAGCTCAGGTCTCAATGTGATAAATACTGCACGCACGCACACACGATGTAGTCCTTACCCTGAAGAGTTTAAAGTCAAGGTTAGGAGAAAGGAAGAATTATTATCCCCTTTTAGACATGGAGAATTGAAGTACAGAGAAAGTAAGTGACTTGTGAAAGGTTATACTACAATTAGTATATTAAGAGGCTATCTGATTTCAGACAGCTGACTGATTAAAGGGTCTCTCCCTGGTATTCTCATATCTTGCAGTTCTATTTGTTTTCACTGAGATATCTTCTGGATGGTACTCCAGGACTAGGTCTGCAGTCTCCCTGGTGCAGTTCATTTAGTCATTTATCCCATGACTACTGCAAAGCTGATCACACAATTCATCTGCTAACTTAAGGCATCACAAATCCTGCTGATGGGGAGATATCTTACATACAAAAAGGGGAGCAGAAATCAGTCCAGTCTTCTGCTCCTCAGTGATTCCAGAGGTCAGCATTTCACAAACCTAGTTCATTCAATAGCTAGCTCCATCTTCTACTAGTGTCTGCACAGGTTGATCATTGAAGATCTCTTGTCCTGATAGTCAAATGGTTTTCTGAGCTGTTGATCAGTCTGAAACTACTCAGAATATCAAGTTACTAGCCCCCCTTCTGGGTTAAACGTCGTCTGCCAAGCATGGACCAAAAATATCTGTGACTGCAGACAGACACACAATAACTCTCGGGGGGTGTTGATTGGCAGTAAAGGAGTTATTTTTGTAGAAATAGAATATGCTTAGTCGCTATTGCAAGGGAAGATGTTAGAAAAGCCTTTAGTCAGCTCTAAAATGGGAAAATAAATACAAGGGATAACATTACTTAAGATGCTTAAAGCAAGCTATTAAACAGCCCTCCAGACTTTCCTTGGGTTTTTGGACAGAGTATGGAATGATGAACGAGAACCCAGCCCTTTGGAAGAGAGGCCTTACGGTAAAATTGCCAAAGAAGGGTGATGTTATGGACTGCAGTAACTGGAGACTAATCACATTAGTCAGCCTGGGAGAACTATGTGCAACATAACCCTGAATACATCAAGAAACGTTTAGATCGCCAATTTAGATAGCAACCATTATATTTGGACCCAACTGATAAGGAGACAGAGGTAGCTGATACACAGCTGTATGCTGGGGTGGTAGCTTCCTTGTTCTGGCAACAAAACTGAAATTAACACAAAGTGAGGCTTTGCACTGGGGCAGGCAAGGGAGTAGAGAGTCCCTGAAAACTTAAGGGACAGGACATCACAGGAACAAACAGGTTTCAGATCACATAGATCACATGTGGGCTGTACTGTAGGTCTCAGATATTGTTATATAACAATGTGTGGAATAGCAAGTAACTCTTGTGACATCTTCCAGAAGGCCTTAGACAATCTACAAAGACAGGCAGTCCTTGGAAAACTATGGCATATTATGGAATACCAACAAAAAATAATTAGAACCAGGGATCTATATAACTGACTGCCCATTTGTCACTGAGATGATGGAAATATCAGCCACTGGTTTACAGTGACAACTGGAGTAAGGCAAAGGTGTATTATGTTCCCCACGTTGTTTGCACTGGTTATTGACTATGTCATGAGGAAAGTAACACAGAAGGCAACTGATATCAGCAATAACAAGGTAATCCAGTTACTTTCCTGCTAAGTTCAATACATCACTTAAAGGAAGAAGGGACCCAGCAAAACAAGAGGAAGACAAATGGTGGCTATCAATATCCCCAAAACAACATCACAGTAGATGGAGAAACACTTAAAGTCATAAATCATTTTACCTATTTAGGGAGTAAGATATGCAATGATGGCAACACCATGGTAGGTGTTAAGTAATGACTATCAAAATCAACAAATGTAAATGGGGACACTCTCCCTTGAACAGTCCATTACAATATGTGGTAACTACTTAAATAATCTGTTCTACCTTGTTTTAACAATGCTGGGAATACCTTTTCCAGACCTGAAGAAGAGCTCTCTGTGGCTCAAAAGCTTCTCTCTCACCAAAAGGAGTCTTTCCAACAAAAGATATTCCCTCACCCAACTTGTCTTTCTAAAAGAAAGAATGAACTTTCAAACTTGAAAAGATTTGGAAAAGTAGCATGATTGCAACTAATATAAAAATATAAAATTTTAAACACTGGTTATCATGTCTACCCTCCTTTATGGGGCAGAGTCATGGAGATCAATAAAAGTTTATAAGACTTTTCCAAAGTAAAATGCCGGTGGAAGATCGTCAGAGAGTCCACTAGAAAGAGTTTCTTGCACCATCAGAAATTCTACGTGCCGCAATCTAAAACATCAAATGAAGCAAAAAAGACAACAATGGGCATATTTAGGACACACTTTAAAGGATGCCACCAACAGAACTTCCACATCAAGAATGATATGGATACCACCTGGAAAGAGAGAGAGGGCAACCAAGAGAAACATGCAACACAATAGTGAAATAAATTATATCCATCAACATGACTCACATGCCTGAGAAAACCAGCACAAGATTGAAGTAAATGGTGGAATCTGGCAGATGGGCTTCGCATCAGAGAGTTGCAGGATGATAAAGGAAAAAATATGTTTAGTCAAAGCTAGATGCTATGCAGCAAAATATACCTAATAACAGTGATGCAAAGTCTATCTCCGGAGGAGCAGAGTTCCAACATGTGGGGAAAGCATGGATGAAAGCAGATAGGTCTAGTGCGTAGAGACTATGTTGGAGAGTCAGGAAGGTTCCCTTTGCATTTGACACCACACACGACTCTCTGCGGGTCTGAAGCCACAGTTGCACTCAGTAGCTGGGAGAATGTCAAATCCATGTATTTTAAACTATTAACCATCATCTAAGGAAACATCCTCAGATTGAAGATATTTGAATCAAACTTGGCATTTTTATCACCTTCCACGCTAAGATCCCAAAACACTTTACAGAGTTTCAAGAAATAAGCCGCATGGCACTCCCAGGAAATACTATCCCCAATTTGGCAAATGAATATACTGAGGCACTAAGAAGTTGGGTGATTTGCCAAAGATCAAATTTTGGGTCAGTGCCGAGTTGAAGTAAAACCCTAGAGGGCTCATCGTCAGTGTTGTAACGTCTAATTCATGAACCAGAAGAACAAAAGTTGTCTTCTTTATATTTATGCATCACCCTGTTTGTCTGTGAATTGTAAATATTAGTCACTATGCTTGGGTTTCTATCAGGAAAGGTCTTATTTAGCAGAGAGGGGCTAGGATTAATATTGATACCATCATTCAGTGAACTGAGGCTTCACCATCTGTGAAGTTAAAGACAACAAAACCTTCGCATCATTTAGTTTTAATTCCTTTGACAAAAAAACTAGCATAATGAGGAGGATTTTGATGGAGAGGAACAGGAGATGGAGAAGAGAAATATAAACAAGGTGCCTGTAAGCACCATATTGTGACTTATGATTGGGGAGAAGATAAGTGAATTTGCATATGATTTCTGTAACTGAATAAATGAAGGAAGCATTTATTAAATGCTTTAGGCACAGAATAATTATAGACCTGCTCAGAAACTCAGCTGGACAAACCAATCCACTATTCCCTGTATCTCGATAATGGCCCAAACTGTCAGACACCCTTTCATAAAAACCCAAACCCATAAAAAGTCTCCAAGCAGCACCAAAATTTGCCTTGTGGTGTTTTGAATGTTTTTTTGTCCCCAGTCCAGCAAAACCCTTCAGCATGTGACTTCACTGGTATTTATTCACGTAATAAATGTGAATCATGGGCTGATGTCCTTTGCTGGATCCGGGCCTTTTATTTCCATGACTTGGCTAGGAAAACTTAGGCAGAATTTTGAAATAACTTTTGTAACTGGTTAAGAATTTTCTTATTCTGTCTCTGTACTGATGATGGTCAGCTTTCACTAATACAGCCCCCCCTCGGCATAATGAAGAGGACATATTTGCTGGTGAAATATTTCACTTTTCTTTAGATATATTCCAAATTCTGATTATTATCTATTAGAGGCCTCACATTGTTGGGCCCTTTTTTTTTTGGCCAACATTATAAAGTCACTGTCCCTGCCTTTACTGGTAGCATCAATGCATTTAGATGGTTTTCTGCAAAGTTTGTATTAATCCATAACTGATAATGAGTAAAGGTAGGCTACACTCTTCAGTGGCCTTGGTCCTACTGCAGTTACACATCCATCGGTGTGCATTCTACAGCCATTATGTAATATCAACATTGGCCATTTTTATTCTAGAGACATGGTTAGATCTGGGGCCAGATCATGATCTCCTTATTACAAGGTCAACAGTTACTCACATAAGTAAGGAGTTTGTAAGTGGCCCATTCCTTGCAGCATGACATTTCCATTAGTCTACTCTGAATGTGGAGACATTAATTTGCAACATAGTGCACAATTAGCTCTGTTCAATTACTTCTCCATCTCTTATGCTTGATATTTAGTACTCCAAGCTTTTCCCAGATCATACCAGCAAGCCATTAAAATGCAATTCATATGGTTTTCAGCCTCAGGAGTTATTGGAGTTCATCTCTAATGTTCAAAATAGTGAACAAGCTTGAAAGTTAAGTTTTATAATTGGCTAAGAGTTCAAAAACATCAAAGAAGTGGAAGCAGATACATCTAAAACTTGGTGATCATAGGAGACTGTGCCTCTAAAATGTATAGTTTTGGATGACAGATGAATCTTGCATTCATAGCAAATGTGGCTGAAATGATAAACCAAAGAAGAATTTGAAGTTGTAGAAACCCTAGAGGAATCTCCATTACAAAAAAAAAAAAGTGTTTAATTTAGTTTTACAAGTACTGTTAAACTTTTCATTATGTAGAAAATATGCTTCATAGGAATAACCAGGACAAAAAAGGAAGAATGAAGACAGCCATTTCAATTTGGGAAAAATAAAACCATGTTATTATTCTGAAAAGAATTAATGGGATGAAATTTCAAGAGAAATGGAGATAGGATTTTTTTTTATGCTTACAAGATTAGTATGAGTCAAGAGAAATAGCTCATTCAGTGGAAATCACAGAGCCTTAATAAGATTTTCATATTTGGGATTGTTCTGTTGCTCTTTATTTTAGCCAGAGTTGAGGGATCTTTACTGGGATTCTATGGACTTTGATCTTCAACATGAAGCAAGAATAAAACAAACGTTTGCACAACAGGTAATAAAATGTGTCAGAACTCACATGAGTTAAATCCCTGTGCTTGCAAAGTAAACTAAGAGGACCTGAACTCAGTTAATTAATGAGTAATTATTACTTGTGGACTTTTTGCTGACACTATTTAAAAGAAAAAATTGAGAGACACCATGTTTGCTGGTGGTGTTGCCTAGGGGTTAGGAGTTTAGGCCTCTTTTCCATGACTCTAATCTTTTCCCAGGGCCCCTGTCTGCCCTGTGGTCTTCTGCTGTGTGATGGGGTTGGACCCAACCCTGCGGTCAGGTCAATCAGTCTTATTGCTCTCCAGTGTGACAGGATTCCAGGGAAAAGAGGGTGTCCATCTATTTACCCTTGTGGATGTCCAATCCAAGCTTTTGAATACTTCTTTTTATTGCATTTATAGCCCATTTCACGAATTTCATGCACGATTTGCATGCATGCTGTCTCTCACACGTAAGGCCATGATATAATTGAAATTGGACAGCAGGCCTGATAAGATGCAAGGCCTGGCAAAATATAGAGATTGAACAAATTGCATAGGGAAATTACAACAGAGCGATGTTGCATAGGGAACTTGCAACAGAGCAACAACTGAGCTAAACCAGTTGAGCAAGATGGAATCGCAGAAATATGCTCACCCACAGAAATGTGCTCACCTGCAGTCCATCTGCCGGAGGTGAGCACCCACAGAACACCAGATGCGCTTAGGCAGACTTCTGCCAAACCATGTGAAATTGGTTCAACCGCAGAGTGCTCAGAGAAGTAAATAAATATTCAGAGCAGACAGGGGTTCAATGGAATGCAGCCCGGGTCAAGAGAGGGGTGTCTACTCTTTAGTCTATCAAAAGGACACCAACCCTAAGAAGCTTGCGAGCTCCAGATCCCAGGGACCACCTGTCAAGGATGAGGGTTTTGAAACAAGGATCCAGACCAGAGGCTGAGGCAGAGTCTGGCCGTGAGTATAGCATCTGGATAATTCAGGAGTTTGTGGACTCAGGGAATCGGGGGCATTTAATTGAGATCTGTGAAGCACGTCTCCCCTAGGCAATTGCTAAAAAACTCTTTTAGGATAAGGAGGAGAAAGATAGGTAATAGATAAGTACCATAAATAGTAATGAATAAGTGTAGGTGTTAATTGTCTGACTGTTTGATTGTAAGAAGTATTGTTAATTGTCTTGTTTGTTTGTGTTATCAATAAAGCTATTCATTGATTCAACCTGGGTATTTTTTCCCATCGATCTCAGAATCCTCGTAAAAGAATCTGGTTGTCTTGCTACCCGTCTAATTTGGTCTTTTCCCTACTAAATTTTAATAGCAGCAAGAAGACGATAAATCCTAAAACAGACATTTTACCGCAGACATACTATTTCCCCTTTTGTTGCTAACAATAAAAACAGTTCTCTGAGCTTGGTGTCCCCTAAACCTGGTACCCCAGGTGGTCGCCTGCCCCTAACTCTAGCTCTGGTACGAGGTACCAATCTCCGGCAGCCAGGAGCACTTTACGGCTGCCTCCCTGGGCCACTTCCTACCACCCACTCTCGTGCCAAAAACCGTACTCGGTTTGTCTCACAATAGACAAAGTAAAAATAACTGAACCTTTCAGCCCTTCTAGGCTCTGCAGGTTTCTGCAGTGCCTTTCCCCAGGAGCGCTCAGGCTAGGTATCTCACTGGCATCAGCTCCTTTCTGAGCTGTCTGGCTACCTTTGAACCTCTGCCACCAGCTGGGGCATGGTCTGCTGGCACAGCTGAATGAGGTCACCTGGCCCCAGAGTTGCTCCTTAACCCCTTCAGTTCGTGTTGGGTTTCTATGCTAATTAAGTCCAATAGCTAGTCCTTAAAACTTATTTCCAGTGTGTATATTTACCACTTCTTTACTGAAAAGCCTTCAGGGAAATAGGACTATAGCTCCCACTTTATTAAGACCTGGTCTACATTAGAGTTAGGCTGATACAAGGCAGCTTATGTTGATCAAACTATGGAAGTGTCTACACATACATTTTGCTCCTGCTGTTGTAACTGCCCCACTACGCTGACTTAACTCCACCTCTGTGAACAGTTTAGGGTCACACTTGAGGTAGTTAGATTGACGCACTGTCAGTGTAGACACAGTGTTGCTTACATTGACAGTTACTGACTTTTCAGAGTCATTCCACAGTGCTCCCCCCCCAATAGTGCAATCGGTACAAGTGCTCCTGGTGAGGATATGCCAAATCCCAAATCAATGAAGCAAAATTGGTGTGTTTAATTGGTGCACAAATCCCAAATCAATGAAGCAAAATTGGTGTGTTTAATTGGTGCACAAAGTAGTGAGAGGAGGGACTATTCCACCCATCACTCCCTTGTGGGGTACTTAAAAACGGAAGGCAGGAAATTAAATGAAGAAGCAGCTGTCTGCCAGCAATCCATACTGCAAGCTTTACCATCATGGCTGCTACCGCTGCTGTTTCCTAGGACCCCACTGTCTTTTATCTACCATTACTGTTGGGCCTTCATTGCTCTGATCCTTAGAGACTTTATGACCAGACCTGGCCAGAGAGGGAACTGGATGACATTGCCACTTCCACTGGCTCTGGGTAAATCCCAACCACTTCCTGGGATATGAAACTGTCACCTACCAGCCCCCTGCACAGTGTTCTTTTTCTTCCCTACTTTTTTTTTTAAATCTATCCCTCTTCTTTTGCCTTCTGTCCAATAAAAATCTGGCTTAGTCATCCAAGACTGAATATTTTGCAACACTGCTATATGTCTGTGACCAGAAAGGAAATTAAAAACAAATCCATAAATAGCCTCTTGCTGGTTCACTTTGCCAGGTTTTGGAATGGCAAATAGGATGGTGTGCCAGGCCTGTTTCTCTCCAAAAGTCAGATTGCAAATAAAAGTCAACACCAAAAATCGAAGCTGCATTTTCTTTCTGCTGTTCTTCTCTGTCCCTTTTTGGGCAAATATTGTTGTGTCATTTAGGAAACAGGATCAGAGTTCAACAAACAGAAGCTGTAGCCCATTTCAATCAACTTATTTTCTGACCTCCATTTAAAAGATAGTCAGATGCGTTCCCTTGTAAACGCTCCCCAGTTAGAGGAAAAGGAAACAAGAAATGTTGCTAAAATAAAAGCCTTATTTAGTGACATTTCAAATGCTTTGACTTTTTCCTTATCTGCATTTTTATTTAAAATCTTTTAAACCTGTTAGTAATATGTTTGCCATCGTACAAATCAGGCTGTGGTCTGTGTGCTAGACCCTGAATTTTTTTTAAAAATTGGACAGTGTTCATGTTAACACCTTCAACTGCTTGGGCCAGATTTTACATCTAAATTAATACAAATATACCTTTTGCTACGAACAGGTTTCCTCACACTTCAGCAGCCACAAACCCTGCTCAGGTTTTTATGGCAACTGGATCACATGACTTCAGTTTCCTGGGAGCTGTTGCTTCTCCAGCTGGTTCTTCCAATTAACTCCAGTGGGGCCTAATGGCATTTGCCACTCCAAGCAGAGGAGAATAAATGAATATGGATAAAACAAAACATGAAGGTGTGGCAAAAGCAGCAGGACAGGTAGAGAAAAAGGAGGGGTGTGTGACATGCTTTGTTCCTATGACATTTGCACCAGAAAAAGATTCCCAGGGGAACTGTACTACCACTATAGGGGACCATCACCTAGAGGGTTGACAGTGACAGGAATAGATCCTCCTTCAGATGCCTCACTTTTAGGGTCTTCCTTCCTGCTACTCATTTCCCTGAAAATCCTCCTTCCACAGACCCCAGTTATTCACACCAATAAATTGGTGTTACGGTAGCTCCAAGATCAGAACCAACCAAGATCAGATCACAATCAAGATCAGAAGCCCAGATGTGTAGGCACTGAACAAACAACCCCTGCTGCAGAGACAATTCATTCTAGGTGGACGTGGCAATATAGGTACTATTATCTCCAATTTATATAAGAGGAAACTAAAGCACAGAGGTTAAGCTCAAGACCATGTAGGAAGTTTGTGGCAAAACCAGGACTTGAAACCAGCTCTCTGATTCCCACACCAGTGCTTAAACCACAGCACTAACCTCCATTTTTAGCTCTGTGGAAAAACCACTTTCCACAGACATTGCTGACTAAAGGCACACACTAGCATCTGGGTCAGCTGAAGGTTCCTAGCTTTACATCCCACAGGAAAGAGGGTGGTCTTTCTACAGAGCTGAAAATGGAAACAGAAACACCTGTTCACCAAAGCCCATGGCAAGATCCCAAATGCACTTGATATTCAAAGTAGACAAAGTAATTTAGCTTTAATGAGGTCAGTCTGGAAGAGAGCAGCAGAGGCAGAAAAAAATTAAAAAGCTACACTTGAACTAAATGTATTGGTTTTAAGTTGTAAGGGAAATGTTAATGCATCTGGATAACAGACAGTCAAGCCTTTGTAAATAGGGCAAGTCATTCTCATGCTAAGGGCAAGTATGGCTATTGAGAGAAATTGCACCTCTGCATGCAGTACTAATGACAAAACTTCAGCAAAAAAGCAATTAGTTGGTCAATTTATCAGTAAGTAAATTTATCTCTTCCAAAGGACAATTTATGGTGAAATTACGTGAACCTTAAATTCAATTACATTCCAAAGTAAGTATTATGGTCTATTATACACAACACTTTCCCAGAAATTAAGGAAAACATGCAGCAATGCTGCATTTGAATAAAAAATAGACCTCTAACATTTTACCATAGTTCTTTTTTAAGTCAGAACTAAGACTATTAAGAACAGCTTCCCAATGCTAATGCAAATGAACAAATTATGGTTTTCATCTTATATGGTATTAAATGCAAGTGGACTTCTATGCCCATTCACTGTTCCATTGTCTTTTCCTGTTCAGAACTACGTGGAGGATACAGGCCTTGTGGAATTCTCACACACCAAGAGATGGCCTTTGATTCCGTGAACTTCAAAGTGTAAACGAAGATCTCCACGACTTTCTGAAAACAGAATGGATTTCCTTAATTTGAATATCTCTGAATGATTTACAACAAGTGAGGCTCCAGCCTCCTTCCTAGCAGAAATTACTCTGAAAAAGAAACTGATCCACTATTTTGATTTATAAGTCATACACCTAGAGTTGGAATATTGTCACTGTTTACTCTTCATGTTCATGGGTTAGGCAGAAGACCCCCTCTATTATCACCCAACGTTGGCCTTTCCAGTACTTGCACCAAGCCCACAAAGATAGCCTTTCTCCAAGTATTTTTAAACTTATTGACTGGGTCCCACCCAGAAACATGAAAGAAACTGAAGCGGTGACATTTATATCCAGATTTAAAACATCCTCAGATTAGTGGGTGTTTGGATATAGGCTTTGGTAAGGGTCACTAGAAAGACTTAGACAATTTGCAAAATTCAGATAGGGATCCAGGTTTGAATCAGAGAGACCTCACCCAAAGATCACTTAAGATTTTTCAAACCATTTTTCATGCATTCTCCCATGCTGCTCCTCACATTTGGGAAAAGCTCCCTGTACGGATTTACAAAACTCACTCATCTTCCTTTCAAACCCTCCTTTGCCATGAGGTTTACAAAGAATTGGACAACAGTTGGCCTGCTGCAATCCTGAGACCACGGCTGATCCTGCTAACTAAGGTTTTATTTTTTCCTTGTACTCCATCTCTGTATCCAGTTGTCTCATCTTATACTTTAAGAAGCTCCTTACTGCAGACGCCATTGTTGTGTTTTTATGATGCCTACTGCAAAGGGGTCTTAGTCTACGACTGGGGATCCTAGATACTACAGTAATACAAATAATAAATAAAAATCAAAGTTTGGGCATGTTGGAAATCATGTCTGTGCAACTGAGAATATCAAGCTATCAGTCTTACAAACAAGCAAAGGTTCAGAAAAGCCTTATTTTTTTCAGATCCATTTAGCCATTGATTCTGATGGCTATGCAGCATTGACAGCACAATCCTCTTAAATCATGGGCATGGACTTTTGAGCCAAGAGAGGATCTGAAGGAGATCTGTGTCCAACTGAAGCCAGCTCATAGACTCATAGACTCATATGTCAGAAGGGACCAATATGATCATCTAGTCTGACCTCCTGCACAAGG
>ML675627.1:8517341-8609998 GCA_007922155.1 Mesoclemmys tuberculata | reverse complement strand
CCCATTCGTCCTCGTGCCTATATTAGTACTAAACTTAAATAATTCCTAAATTAAGCACGCCCTGAAAAGGACAGCTAGGAAACATTACAGGGACAAAATGTTGCAATGGATGCATCAGGATGTTTGCATGGAGTCCAGTGTGCACCTGTGTAACCCACTTGGTCATGTGTCATTTCTTCCCTTTGTGCCAAATCCAAAGGATATGAGCTTGTTACAGCTCTCCGCTTCAGTGTTTGGCTCTTGAGGGAAAACTATAAAAACTCATGTTTCCTAATAGGAGTGCATGAGGTCAATTCCATGGGAGAACAACTAAGTGAGCTGTAAAGCTGGGCTCACCTGAAAGAGCCTGGCTCAACTGATGACTAAGACAGAAGCTCCTCTGTGGATGGGACACTAACCATGCAAAGTGTGGGGTTACAGCTGGAAAACCCTTTAAGGAAATTAGGCTGGAGATAGAACATATGTTATCCCACAGGGTCTCTTTATGAAAGCAAGTCAGTGACACATGCCTGGATTTAACCAGATTAGAACCAAATCTATTCTGTTCCATCTCTGGCACAAGTACAGGAACCTCTACTTAATTCTATTTCTGGCTCTGTAATCCCTATTCTTATTAGAGTGTCTATTTAAAGATGCAGGGACCCTGTCTTCAGACTTGTCTTTTTAAGATCTCACACTCTGCTGTGATAAAGTAATACAATCGTAGCAACAATAGAGCCTTATCTGAATCTTACCCATCTCAAGGTGTTTAAATTCCAAGGGGACAGATCCTCAGTTCATGTAAATGGGTTCAGCTCCATTGAAAGCAGCAAGAATCTGGCCCCAGCTGTAGGTCTTCCTGCTTATCATCATAAGATGGAAGCGAAAATTACACTGTAACGTAAGCATGCAAGAAGTAGGACAATTCAGGATGTGATTATTAAGGTGTAGACTTAGGCAATGATGCCACTGTTTTTAATCAATGCTCTACATGTGCATCACTTATTTATGGAATGGTTTATTCCTTTGCCTACTGTAAATGTTAATGCATGTAAATGCTAATCAAGATACTTGGTCTGCTCTGAAACATTTTAAAGTCAGCATTCAGAATCACTAATAGGATCAGATTGCATCTCCTCACCTCAGCATGGAGACTGCTGCGTTGTAGAGAATGAATGCAAATTGATGGCAGAAGGGTCAGTATCTTGATGGGGATCGAATCCCTCTCTCATGAAAATAAATGTCCAACAGAAATCTGGTTAGAAACAACTGAAATTCTGCCATCTACTTGGCAAGCCACTCTACTTGACATCACAGCCCAGAATGGTCAGAAGCAGGTAGATAATTACTAAGCCTTGCAAGGAGGAACGTGCACTGCAATCAATCTTTCAGACTGCAAAAGACATAGGTGGGCTGATTTAATATCATGATGTTTGATGAAACTGAGTAGACTGGAACAATATGTGAAGCACAGGATTCTTCTCATGGCTCTAGTTTGACTATTTTCATGTTGAAACCTCTGGATAAGCTTCCATTGACTACAGTCAAGCCTTCAAACTGTTTTAACTGGACCTGTTTTCAGCTATCACCCTTGGGTTATGATACAACAGAGACAAAATATTCCATAATTGAACAGTCCCTAGCCTGGACATATATCAGTTTTGTCCCAACATTGATTCTGTTGCACAACTGCTTTGGGTTGACTCCTATTCCATATTTGTATTTTTTGTTCAGATCAGTGTCTCCCACTCTGTTAGAAGATGCCAATGCCTGATTTAGAGGAAAGAGGGAGAAAAACTGAAAGGACCCTCAGAGAAAGTGATTGCAGAGGTTATCTTTGAAACTTCATGGAAACTAGGGGAGGTCCCTGATGACTGGAAAAAAGCAAATATAGTGCCCATCTTCAAGAAAGGAAAGAAAGAGGATCCAGGGAACTATAGGCTGGTCAGCCTCACCTCAATCCCTGGAAAAATCATGGAGCAGGTCCTCAAGGAATCCATTTTAAGGCACTTAGAGAGGAAGGTGTTCAGGAGCAGTCAATACGGATTCACCAAGAGCAAGTCATGCCTGACCACCTGATTGCTTTCTATGAAGAGGTGACTGGTTCTGTGGATGTGGGGAAAGCGGTGGACGTTATATACCTTGACTTTAGCAAAGCTTTCGATACGGTCTCCCACAGTATTCTTATCAGCAAGTTAAAAAAGTATGGGTTGGATGAATGGACTATAAAGTAGATAGAGAACTGGCTAGGGCAAAGGGCTCAATGAGTAGTGATCAATGGCTCCATGTCTAGCTGGCAGCCAGTCACAAGTGGAGTGCCCCAGGGGTCAGTCCTGGGGCTGGTTTTGTTCAACATCTTCATTAATGACCTGGAAGAGGGGGTAGATTGCACCCTCGGCAAGTTTGCAGATGACACTAAGCTAGGGGGAGTGGTTGACACCCTGGAAGGGAGGGATAGGATACAGAAGGACCTAAACAAATTGGGGGATTGGGCCAAAAGAAATCTGATGAGGTTCAACAAGGACAAGTGCAGACTCCTGCACTTAGGATGGAAGAATCCCATACACAGCTACCGACTGGGGACTGATGAGCTAGGCAGCAGTTCTGCAGAAAAGGATCTGGGGGTTACAGTGGATAAGAAGCTGGATATGAGTCAGCAGTGTGCCCTTGTCGCCAAGAAGGCTAATGGCATATTGGGCTGCATTAGTAGAAGCATTGCCAGCAGATCGCGGGAAGTGATTATTCCCCTCTATTCGGCATTGGTGAGGCCGCATTTGAAGTATTGTGTCCAGTTTTGGGCCCTCCCCCACTAAAAAAGAACGTGGACAAGTTGGAGAGAGTCCAGCACAGGGCAACAAAAATGATTAGGGGGCTGGAGCACAAGACTTATGAGGAGAGGCTGAAAGAACTAGGCCTGTTTAGTCTGCAGAAGAGAAGAATGAGGGGGGGGTTTGATAGCAGCTTTTAACTACCTGAAAGTGGGTTCCAAGAAGGATGGATCTAGGCTGTTTTCAGTGATGGCAGATGACAGAACAAGGAGCAACGGTCTCAAGTTGCAGTGGGGGAGGTCTAGGTTGGACATTAGGAAAACGTTTTTCCCTAGACAGGTGGTGAAGCACTGGAATGGGTTACCTAGGGAGGTGGTAGCATCTCCATCTTTAGAGGTTTTTAAGTTGCGGCTTGACAAAACGCTCGCCGGGATGATTTAGCTGAGGACAGTCCTGCTTTGAGCAGGGGGTTGCACTAGATACCTCCTGAGGTCCCTTCCAGCTCTAGTATTCTGTGATTCTATGAAAGTAATCATTTGTTTTTGTTTCAAGTTCCTTTTTCAGGACAGTCATAGGCTCCATGTCATCAGCAATAAAGCCATACAAGAACTACTTCTTATACTTAGCTGTTGTCCAGCACCTATTACCTGAAGATCTCAAATCACACTACAAATATTAAGCACCACCACAGTCAGTTCCTGCCTTTGTGTCAGGGTCACCCACATGAGCTTGCTCCAATCCTCTGGCTCAAGTGTCCTCACCTGCAAAACAAGGAGGCCTGTGGGAGAGAGGGGAAGTTTCCCACATGTATCTCCACTATACTACCAAGAGGGTGACTGAAGAGTTCTTCTCTCCCCCTGCATCCCCTCAAACTTCAGTCCCAACACCCCTTAGTCTTCGTCGTCACTGCTTCCTGCTTTAGGACAGCCTGCCTCTGTTTCCAGACTTCGCAGCACCCAGCCTCCTAAGCTTCCACTTGGCTCTGGGTCCTCTAGTGCTAGCTCCAGACCTCTCAGCCTTTAGCCTCAGATAGATAGTTGGAAGTTCCTCTTATTTCTCCTCCTCTCTTCAATGAAGAGGCAGCTCTCCCCAGCTTGGCTTGATTGATGACTAGTCCTGCTTCACACCCCTCCAGGTACTCCCCTAGTGGCTTCATTGGGCTCAAGCTCTTGTTAGCCCTGTTTAACCAGTGTGGGGTTTATACGCCCCACCACAAGGCACTAGAGTCTAGGATCAACTCAATATATATTTATAATGAGTAAACAGGAAGTGATGATATCGGTACAAAAATGCAGAGGAAGAGCTCCTGTGTTTAGTGTTTTCTAAGCGATACCCAAAGGACCCTGTCTGCTACCCTTAATCATGCGAGAGAACAATGGTGCAACTTACAGCAACAAAGGCTCAAAGAGAGGTTCCCTCTTTTGTTCCTGTGTAGGAGACACAGCTTGTCAATAACTCAGCCTCCATGGAGAGCCACTGCACTTTCACTGTTAATGAGCAGAAGGGGAGGGAATATTTTTTGGAGAATTCCACACCATCCTGTGCTTTATTTTTATTTTTGGTCACAGGACAATCAGCTGAGACACAGCCTTTATTTCCCACAATCTATCAATGGAGTGTTGTCAGTCGTCCTTCAGAATTTGCAGCTTTCTGAATAAGTCACCTTTGCTGAAGCTTCAGCTCCTGGTTTAATAATATGGCAAAATTTCAGGCTCCTTAGAAGAGATCATAGCCCATAATGCAGGAGACAGAATGCTTCCAAAGGATGCACACAATAAAAGCCAGCACAGAGGAAACCCATTCCACTGTGCTACTAATTCCTTGACTTCCATAAACGAATACAGGAAATAATAAGTGGTCCCCCGAATGCAGTGTCTGCTTTCAAGGGACACAGACAAAGCTGATGGGAGTGGAACGAGCCCTTTGCACTCCTGCTTTGGTTTAGGTGTGAGCACATTTTGTGCTCTCCCTGCACACTGCCTGAAACACTGGTTCATTCTTGCAGAGAGCTACAGCGGTTACGGACACACGCGACACAGGCTTCTGACGCACCTGCAGTACACAGAGCAGTGGGACCGTGACGCAGACGGACAGTGTGAAATGCTTACATGCATGTGCAAATGACGTTGGATCACTCTGCATGGAAGTTAGCCTTGTGATTTCAGGATCCGTGGCGAGAGGAGAAGGATGGAGACTTCGCCAAGGTAGAATGTAACAAAAAGGTGATTTACAGCCCCCTCCCCTCAAGACCACATTGATATCATTACACCAGCATAAGTTCCCCTAATACAGGCAAGGGCTTGGATCACTCAGTCCTACTTTGCAGGCTTGTTCCAGCCTCAGTCTCTCTGAATTGAGGTTCTACTCTTTTCCCATCACAGTTAGCACCGATCAGCACTGAGAGAACCAGTCAAGCCAAAGATTGTTTCTTCAGATGTCTCGCTGCTCCCTAGGTTGCTCCTACCTCCTGCCTGACTGCAGGGATCTTTCATGGAGCTGTACTCTCTGGTTCCCCTTTCCCTGGAAGCCTGACTCCTTGCTTCTGGGCATTTCCCTGAGGTAACTCCCAGACCATCTAGCAGCCACCCTTTTCTGCCTGAGCAGTCACCAACCAGCCACCTAGTCACAGCTGGTCAAGTAAATGCTTCATCTACTAACCCTTTCACAGTAATTATGTAGGTTCTATGCACCCCATACACACCTTTGGCTGGTAGACTAATTAGTTTAAATAGAAAGCCTCTGCTCATGCAAATATATTTTATTCAGACAAAACAAACCATAATTTAAGTCAGTTGATTTTTTTCCCCTGTAGGTTCTGCAGGATTTAGTCCAAAATGATTAGATTCTATTTTGCATTTGCTTTCTATTTAAATTTGGTGTAGTTTTTTTAAATTTTACCATACCAAATCTCTTATTCTGAACACATTCCAGAGGCAGGCATTTTATTCTGAATGTGTTACAAGCCTTTTACATGTCTTCTGTTTAGCCTTGAGGTTGTTATCCCCCAACTTTGTTAGACCTGGATTATTTGAAGGAATACCTCTAAAAGATTTAACCCAGTTTGCTCAAAGAACTGGTTGTTTTATCTTGGTGTACCGAGCTAAGAAAATGATGGACTCTGTTTGTGGCACAGAGACCCCTTAGTGGTCTGCTACTCTGTGTCAGCAACTTGTCAGACCTGACATACTCAGTACACCCAATACATTTGTCAAACTATATACCCAAAAGATGGCGTGTAATAGCTCATTGGAAAACTAGTAATTCACATCATGCAAGAGCACTACTGATTAGTATGTACAAGGTGTGCATAAAGAGTGAAGTATGTGCTAGAATGTATTCTTAAAATATATTTGGCAAGCAATGCATAAGCAGTCTGCCTCAGACAAAGGAACATGTACTTCAGTGATACTCAGGAGCCAAATTAGCAATCAATTTTCAGGAGCCAAATTAGCAATCAATTGGCTGGTTCAGGAGCCAAGTGAGCAATCAACATTACCCAGGAAAGCCCCAGTGGTGTGAATTCATTCTCTCATTTACTATTTATATATATTCTCACAGCAAAATGACTGTCCAAATATTATTTTATCAACTACAATTGGTTAATATGGTAAACACAGCCTGAGTGGTTAATAATTAAATCAGACACTGTTTTGATATCATGTGCTGCTGGAGACACATTAGAGCCATTTGCAGCTCATGAGCTTCAGTGGGAGTATCACTCGTGTTTTTCCTTCTCTGACCAGTCTAGGTCATCAAGAAGAGACAATGAAGTTACATATACATAAAACCTAAACAAAGCTGTCAGCCTAACACAGGGGGGAAATGGCTATAAAAACAGGGCATCTGAACCTAAAATGGTACAATCAATGGATTCCACTGCTATTATACAACATTACTGTATTAAGCACACTTTTCAAAGAATACCTTTCAAAGGTTTACGGGATTATAACAAAGGGGAGAAAACCCCTCAGCTACCCATCACTTCTCAGATTCAAAGGGTCCAATCTCTTGGCATCACAGGGCATTGGGTCCTTCAACCAACGGGACTGAAGTCTCTGGAAGTGAATATTAGCATCTCACGTCTGCTTAGGCAAAGACTAATTTACTGAAGTTACTTTTAATCCTAGAAGTGCATTTTTACTTGTGTTTGTAACTATTCTCTTTTTTCCCCCTTACACTCAAAATCTATGACTTTTCAAATAAACGTGTTTCCACTTTCCCTAAAATCAGTTCAGTGCTGACTGAAATGAGCGTTTGTCAGACCCCCCTTAAATTCGTTAACCACAGTGTATTGGCTCTTTAAAGCAGCAACAAAATTAATAACTTGTGAGGGTTCCTGTTGAGAGCTGGCCACCTCAGGGAGATATCCCTGGGAATTTGGGATTCACTGTTTGTTGCCTGCAAACCAAGGCAGACTGGCAGAGCCTTGAAGAGATTATAGGCAAGGCAAACAAGCTGGTGCATGAGGGAGTTGTCACACGGCTCAGCAGTAGCAAAACTTGCTTGCTGATGCTGAGAGAGGTAACACAGTAACTCACAATTTGGGGAACTTCAACAGACTGTCACTTTTTCAAGGCAATTTTTTTTGTGGGCAGGGGAGAAGGCAGGGGAATTCATAACATAGATTTAGCAATGAGCCATGACCAAGTCTTCCATAATGTGTGTTGCAATTAGGGCCTGTTGAAAGTTCAGTGGCCAGCTACTGCACCCTGTCATGGCATAGCAGCCCGCTGCCATGCACAATTCAGGCCACTCCATGGTCTGTTCTATCTTGCAACTCAGCCCTCCAGCCAAGCAGGTTGGAGTCTCACCCTTTCCAGGAGAACAGAAATGTCCCAGCAAAAACCCTGAAGTCAACAACCCTATACCAAGTCTTCAGTTTCAGTGTAGGTGCAATAGACATTGCTCCTTGGCTACCATAGCTTACACCTCCCCTACTGCAAAGGGCGGGTGAGTAAGAGGAACCCAATTCACCCTCCCCTCTGGGATTCAGCCCAGGGTCTTTGAAGTAAGCAGCTAGGGACTGTTTCTTACAATTCTTTACTGGCTTCCTGGGCTGCTTCCTATCTTTGTAAGTATCTCTCACAGAGCTGTAATCTCAACCTGCCTTAACCAGGCATATCATCAGCATTTCCCTATACAGCTTTCTCTCAGTTTGTTGCACATAGACTTTCTGAGGGGTAGCAATTGCCCTTGATGGCCCGAGCTGCTGTCTTTTATCCCAGCTGTGGTTAATTGGCCAGTTAGTCACAGCTGGAAAGGTAACTTGCTCTTCTATTAACCCCTTCCTGGTTGTCACAACATGGGGTCTATACACTTTATTTCAGGACCCAGGACTTTGCGCCAATCACACAAAATGAGAATAATCCCAGATAATCTATCCTAGGTTTTAAATTTATCCCAGTGCATGTGAGGACAGGACCCTGGGAATTTAGTCAGTGCTGTGTGATGCTCAGAATTTTAAGGCCGGATCGGGCCCTTAGATCATCTAGTCTGAGCTCCTGTATAATGCAAGCCAAAGAATCTGATCCAGTTGTTCCTATATTGACCTCAGTAATTTGTGTCTAGCTAAAGCGTGTCTTCCAGAAAGGAATCCAGTCTTGATTTCAAGACACCCAGAGATGAAGGATCCACCCACTGTTTCCTTGGTACTTTGTTTCAATTGTTAATCACCCTCACTGTTAAAATGTTGTGCCTTATTTCTAATTTGAATTTGTCTAATTTTAGTTTCCAGCCACTGGCTCTGGTTATGACTTTCTCTGCTAGGTTAAATAACCCGTTAGCGCCTTCTATTTTCTTCCCACGAAGACCTTCTTGATCTTTTTTTGATAAGCAAACTGAGGTGCTTAAGTCTTTTGTAAGACATTTTCTCCAGCTCTCAAATCACTCGCGTGGCGTCTTTCTGCACCCTTTCTGCATGCATGTGAATGTGCATACTCTGGAGACCTGAGCGTCACAGAAAGTGAGAGCCTGAGACATGAGGCCTAGTATAACAGGCCTGGTACAAGGCCTGAGGCCTGAGCTAAAGTAGTGGTCAGGCCCTGCTGATATAAAGCTGTTAGCAAAAGTCAGGCCGTGATCAGAAGTCAGGCACTGTCTTCTGGCAAGTTCACAGAATCTGGCAGGCTCAGGGCTGGTATTGCAAAAAGTCACACATTCCTAAGAATTATTAGGCACAGGATATTCATGCAAACACATTCCAGAAAGGTGGTACCAGAGCGCCCCGATACCAAGTATGCCACAAACACTCTTCCCAAAGATAAGAGGAACATGCTGACTCCTCCTAAAGATAAGGTCATGATGACGGTATGATGGATAGAGATGTATTGATCAAACCAACATATACAAGGTAAAGGGTGGTAACTAACCACGCCAGAGGGGCAATATGTCACTTGTTTGTATCAGTGTGTAAAAGAGAATCTCAGAAGGAGTGTCTTGTCTGCCCTATGGTGGAATGGAAAGTCCCGCCATTCACTAAGCCATGCCCATTGTCATGGGCATACACACATCAAGTGTACCTGTAGCACGTATAGGGCACTAGCAATGTGCTTCGTTGGCAATAAACCTGGCCAGGTGCTTTTGCTACTGAATCCGTGTCTGTGGATTGATTGGGCAGTTCAATCGGAGTCTGCTGTACTGGCTATCTGGCCAGAGCCAGTGCAGCCCACAGAGAGAACACACACACGCAGTCAGCACCTGTAAACACTAAACCCCCACACTGATGTATGGTAGGCAGAATAATCGCACTGTGTAATCTCGGTGTCTTGATTTAAATAATTGCTCATTAACTTGGGACATAGCCAATGCTAAGCTTGTCAAATACTCAGCCAATATTACAATAAAAACTGCATCAGGCAGTATTGTCAATTGCAATCTCTTATTTCTGCCTTCGTAAGCATCTAAATATCTTATCTCTAGCTGTCGCCGTAACAAAATGTCACACATCATGGAAGCGCTATCTGCAGAGCTGATTTAAAATAATGATATCACTTTATTTCAACCCAACTGGCAATTTAGAAAACTAAATAGGATGTGTTTGCTCATCTGCATTCATTCTTGAGGTGGTACTGAGTAATAATAGTAACAAATATAAGCCTTGATTCAGACTTCTGCATCTTCCTCTTGGCTGTACTTAAATGTCTTAATCAGGTAAAGTTCCTGTTAAATGAGGATTGTACTTTATGATTTAGAGGCAACTTCTGACTTTGCAATCAGTTATTTCTTTGCAAGAAGTAACTATAGCTCACATTCCATACTTTTTTGGCATGCTCATATCAGAGCTTAAGTATTCCACAGGTGTTCATATGATTGATAACTTAACCAGGGGCATCCCACAGTGCCTCACCCTTGGATTGTTCAAATTTGCCTCAATTTTAAATGGTCTCTAAGCTTCCAGAAAGGGTTTCAATGGCCATAAAAGCACTGCTCTTATTGTTACCTCATCACAGCCGATCTGTTCTGATAACAATTATGGGTCACATTTTACACAAATGTGTTTGACCTGCCTATATTTTGTGGGAATTATGCAATCGGAATCCAATTCTTCCCCTGTGCAATTTCCTCACACGGTTCATCAGAGAACATTGTCTCCTCACTAAAGTGGGCACTCGTCTTTTAATCACTATGAACTAACTCCAAAAAGGTGAAGTTGGCAGGAAAGGAATGGGGGAAGAGCAGTAGTCACGCACTTGGGAACTCTTCTGTAGGGAAGAAAAAATGAATTAGAGCGAGTTACTGCAGCTGCAATGCCACGGAGAATCTGGCTGTCCACAGAAGCAATTCTGAAGAGCTAAAGTGAGTGTAAAGATGAATGTTTATGAAGTTGGTTAAACGGGTAATTATCTATCTCAGGTCATCTCACTAATTACCCTGTGTCACAGCCTGGCTGCTCACACTCTCTGGACAGACCCCAGCCTGTTGTGATTTAATCCAATTGCTCAATCCCACATGGATCTCTAAACCCCATGGTCACTGTTCTGGCTCTGGGTCTCTCAGATACACTCCCAGGTACAGAGCCCACGTCTAACATCCTTCTTGGACAACGGGACCCACAAACCAGCTGTCAAGACCCCAGAATCAGCTCCTTGGCTCTCCTGAACCCTCTATTTCTTAGACACATTCCCCTCCTTCAGATCCTATCTGGCTGTGGGAATCATACCCTTTGGGGCAACCTGACAGTAAAGCAAGTGTGGTGACAGAATGGCATCCCTCTTCAGAGAAGTGACTTTCCTACTCAGCGCATCAGCATCATTAAATAAAGTCTCTCCTTGTTCGTCAGGTTGGCAGTTGCTGCTCTTCCAGCCATGCGCTTAGACTGGGGATTCCAGCCCACTCCTGAGAGATTGGTTTCTGTGTAGTTCATCCAAAATCAATGACCCCCTTCCGGCAGTAAACCCATTATTCCACTAGGGAAGAGTTGCTCAGAGTTGATGGCCGTTTTTAGTGCCCCAGCAGGTGTCCCATTTCCTGTCACAAACACAGTGTCGAGAATAGACTGTTCCTGTTAGGATTTGACTGGCTTTCAACACCGCCTGGATGTCCTAACCCACAATGGAGGTTACAGCACAAAGGGAAGATTATAGGGAAGGTTACAGTCAAAATGGCATTCACAGAATAAAATGGAGTTTACAATTTGACACAGACACACCCCCGGTATGTCTCATTCTGCATATGTGGTGGTGATATCCAAGGCTAAGTGTGCACACATACAGGTAAACTTCAAAACAAAATGCAGCTAACCAAATGTCTGGTTGCACACCAGTAGTCTGCCTATAGTACCTTCCTGTTACCCTTTCCTCTAACCCCAAGGAAGGGCAAAAGCATTTAAAAGCCTTAGTCCCTTTCTTATTTCCAAGCTACCTCCAACATGGCCAATCTTCTGTCAGTCTAGGTTCTCTTGGCTATATATTTTACAAGAGGGAAATGCCACAGTCTCAGGCCATCAGTTCCTGGTACAAGAAAGAATTTTAAGCATGTGTTTAAATTCTTTCCTAAATGAGAACTTTAACAGGTGAAATGATAACTACATCTCTATGTAAAATATGCAAAGCTCTTCAGGATTTTTTAGGAAGAAATATTCTACTATATGCATTTAAGATACTGCATTCTAGCCACAGACATAACTGTGTGTCATGCCACACTAGAGTAATAGAAGATTTTTATCAAGGAATACATGTCCATGTAAATTCACTGAGTTTGTGTTCCATTTTATACACTATATTCAGTCCAGGTGCAATGGAAGGTTTGCTAAGCTTCACAAATCATGAACTTGGAGACAAATGACTGTCTTGCAGAATTTTGTTGTAAATCTGGAGAAATCTGCTGTTAGAACCTTAAAACTCAAAGGGTTGGATCCCTGGTGAACTGAAACCAAAGAAAATGCTTGCACAAACCCCTCAAACTGAAACCACCACTTTTTTTTTACAAGCTCCAGTCTTCTGTCCTTCTATTATTGATACAAGCTTTTAATTTACCATTCAGGAGACTTGGTGCCCAAGACTATTGTTTCAATGAAGAAGAGAAATCCTATTAGATACTACTTCATGATTATTTTACGGCTTTCAGGTTTGCTTGATTCCTACATGTATGAAATTTATCCAGCTATTGAGTCAGCATAAGGCCCTCTAAATTGCTGAAACCCCATGATGGGTGGAGAAGAACAGTCAAGCTAGTCTTTACACATCGTGTGTACTCAGGGATGGATTTAGGGGCAGGCACCCCAGTCAACCACCTTTGGTACAAGGCTTGGGAGGTGCTGGGCTCAGGTGCTGTTTTATTGTTAGCGACAAAAGGGAAAATAGAATAAAATGTTTCAGGTATTCCCTATGTGGATTCATATTTCACTAACCTCTTAGAATGTTCTAGACCTTTGTAGAATCTCATACAACCTTCCAGACTTTCTGAGAACTACATGCTCCTCAAACTTCCTAGAATGTTGTCATTCAAGCCCTTGCAGGTATATAAGGGGCAGAGTATCACCAGTCAGTCAGTGAGATATAAGTAAGAAGTGAAGAGAAGTGTGAGCCCAGCTGTGATACCGCGAACCTTGTTTTATTGTGTAATTGTGAAAGTTAACTTGTATTTTAAGACTTGAAGAGTGTAAGTAGCAACTAATAAAGGACATATTTAATGAGATACCAGAGATATCAAGCTGCCTTCATTTCATTGTGACCTACAGAGACGACAGATTTGAAGATGCCATCACTGCAGTCAAAGAAATGGCAGAAAACTTAGAAATTGATCCTGTCTTCAAGGAAACTCAAACTCATTGAAAGAAGAGACACTTTGGTTATGAGGGCAGAGAAGATGTGATGAGAAGCTCGGAAGAAAAACTCAACTTGGAGTTGTTTTGCTTGCTCGTTGACACTGCTCTAGAGTCCATCGAAGAAAGTTTCAAACAAATGAAGCACCACAAAAAGACCTGGTGGGTTTTGTATGACCTTAGCAGTCTGCCGGCAGAAGTGAGAACACTCTTGAACAATTGCATGGACCTTCACCAGATGGTGACACATGGTGATTGTTAGGACCTCAAAGATAAAAACCTCCATGTCAAATTGAACAACATCTGTCACCTTTTGCCACATAGGAAGCACTCTCCACTCCAGATTCTCCAATTCATTCATGATGCAGAGGTGAAGGACACTTTTACGCATGTGTGGGTAGCTTTGAGGCTTCTGCTCATGCTGCCAGTCGCAGTCGTGAGTGACGAGTGCAGCTTTTTGAAGCTCGGGCTCATTAAAACATATCTTCGATTTATGATGGCTGATGAGAGACTGACAGCACTTGCTGTTTTATTGCTTGAAAATGCCATTGGCCAGTCTTTGGATCGCTCTGATGTTGTGCTTCAGTTCACAAGGACAAAGGCAAGAAAAGCGACCTTTTGAACGAAAGGACTAGGGTTAACATTCCAAGGCTGTCACTAGGGTTAACATTCTAAGGCTGTCACCTACTGGAACACTATTTAATGCTGGTCCACCCAGGGCTGGTGCACAGTTCAATTTCTTGATGTTAGTACATTTCAGTTATTCTTAAAATGTACTAACATGCTTCTTGCATGGGGTGCCATTTGGTCTAAGGCCAGCCCTCTATGTACTGCTGGGGGGTAGTCTGTGTCCAGATAGACCAGAAAAGAGGGGATTACTGACAGCATGGCCACAATACTTACATAGCAGGAAGAAAGGTCTTACATTTAAGGCTTTAGTTTGGGCTTCAGAAAATGGGGGTTCAGCTCTGTCTTTTTGTGCGACCTTTGACAAGTCATCTAGGGCCAGATTTTTAAAGGAATATAGGTGCCAAAAGATGTAGATTTTTTTATTCAGACTGTAAACTGTTGGGATCAGGGTTCTCTCTTACTGTGTGTCTGCATCATACATACCTAAAGAGGCACTGATCTCAATTGAAACCTCTGCTCTAAGCACTACTTTAATATAAATATAAGCAATAATATTTGATCTGATGACTCAGAGCACCTTTTACAGGGAATATGTAGATACAGGGTATGTCTATACTGAAATCACAGGGTGTGATTACAGCTCAAGTTGACATACCATGAGATTTAATCTATTGTGAGCTTTAATTTAGCTAATTTAGGTACTTGACCAATGAAGCTGCAGTAGTGTGAGCTAGCCCTGTGAGTAATTACCCAGGGTTCTGGGCGGGTTTGACTAACCCATGTTTAAGTCCTCGCTACTGCAGCACCACAGCTTCAGTACTAGCTAGATTAAAGCTCAGGTCTGTCTACTCGAGTTGCCATCACACCCTGTGATCGCAGTAGATACATACCCACAGGTTGCAGCGGTCACTTGTCCAACCTGTCGCACATCTTCCACCTGCATAAGGGGTTGGGTGGATTCCATCTCCCTCTGCTTACCACTTGAAAAGTGTAACACTTTTTTGGAAGAAGAAATGTGTTGCTAGTTTAGCCAACTGAAAAAAGGAGCCTCCCTGATCTTTCAAAAGGATTTAAAATTACCATGAATCATGAGATTAACATTTTTTTGTTAAAAAAAGTCATGCCTACAGATTATGTTTGTTTGCACACAAGGAACAAAAGTGACAGGTTTCTGTTAAATATGTGACATAGCTGGAGAAGACATAAATATCTCTGGAGATGATCATCTGACTGTGGAATGACTCATATTTCCCACATCATAGAGGTTGAGGGAGAATAATCAGGAGATAGCATTTGCCATGACTACAGAATAGCTCCACAGGTTATTTTTATCCTTGAAAGCTTCATGCATTTTTCTGAGAAGGGGGATGGTTGTGGATCCTTTTAGTCAGAAAGGAAAAAAGACAGTGCCATATGTCATTCAAGAGGGGGAAGATTATAATTAACAGAAATATTTTGTAATACAAGTAAAGCCTAATCTAAGGACCAAGACCCAGATATTTAGGCACCTGACTCTTATGGATTTCAATGAAAGTGAGACTTAAGTACCTAAATTCCATTCAGGATTTGGGCCCCAAAGCCTTTTTTGCTGCTTCATAGATACCGAGGTCAGAAGGGACTCTTGTAATCATCCAGTTGGACTTCCTGTATAATACTGGCCTGTATAATACTGGCCATTGAACTGAAGCTGTTCTGATGGTTAATCACTCTCACTATTAAAAATGCACACCTTATTTCCAGTTTGAATTTGTCAAGCTTCAAATACCACCCATTGGATTGTGTTATACCTTTTTCTGCTAGATAGAAGAGCCCATTGTTAAATAATTGTTCCCCATGGAGGTACTTATAGACTGTAATCAGGTCACTCTTTTTTATAGCTAAATAGTTTGAGCTCATAGACTCATAGACTTTAAGGCCAGAACGGACCATCATGACCATCTAGTCTGACCTTCTGCACATTGCAGGCCACAGAAGCTCATCCACCCACCTCTGTAATAGACTCTTAACCTCTGGCTGAGTTACTGAAGTCCCCAAAGAATGATTTAAAGACTTCAAGTTACAGAGAATACATCATTTGCACTAGTTTAAGCCTGGAAGTGGCCCATGCCCTATGCTGTAAAGGAAGGCAGACCCCTTGCCCCCACCCAGATCTCTGCCAATCTACACTTGCGGAAGATTCCTTCCTTCCCCCAAACATGTTGATCAGTAGGATGCTGAACATGTGGGCAAGACACAATAGCCAGATACTTGGGAAAGAATTCTCTGTAGTCACTCAGAACCCTCTCCATGTAGTGTCCCATCATCAGCCATTGGAGATATTTACTTGAGTCTATCCTATAAGGCTTTTATTTTAAATCCTTTTATCATTCTTGTGGCTTTTCCCTGTACCTTCTCCAATTTACCAACATCTTTCTTGAAGTGTGGGCACCAAAACTGGAAATAGCATTCCAGAAGCAGTAACACCAGCGCCAAATACCCAGAGGTAAAATGACCCGCTCTTCTCCTACTGTTTAGGCATCCCAGGATCTCATTAGCTCTTTTGGACACAGCATCACACTGGGAATTCATGTTTAGCTGATTCTCAGTCATGACCCCCAAATCTTTTTCAGAGTCACTGCTTCCCATCATGTAAGTATGGCCTACATTCTTTGTTTCTAGATTTAGCCATAATGCCTATCATTTGCTTGCATCAGGACCAGCCTTAGGGACAGGACACATGGTCAGGTGGGCGCCGAAGAGCAGGACAGGCCTGGGTGCAAAGCTGTGGAAGGGAGATTAGGGCAATGGGGGGAGGACAGAGCTTAATTTGTGCCAGCCGGGCAGCTGGACAGTGTTATCATATTGCCACCCTTACTTCTGCGTAGCTGCTGGCCGTGGCGCTGCCTTCATAGTCGGATGGCTGGAGAGTGTCAGCTGCTGGCTGGGAGCCCAGAGATGCCAGGTTATAACCTGTCAAGGGTCTCAGTGTTCCATGAAGTATTGAATATTAACATTAATGGTCCAATGAGCTCCCCAGCCAGCTCTTTTAAAGTTCATCGATGCAAATTCTCTGGATTGCTGATGAAAATATGTCTAATTTCAGTAGCTTCTGTTTAACATTATTTTTTATATTTTTATTGGGGCTGTCAACTGATTAAAACAAAACCAAAAAAATCACAATTAATCATGAGATTACCGAAAAAAGTTGCGAGTAATTGCAGTTTTAATTGTACTGTTAAACAATAATAGCATACCCATTCAAACTTATAAATATTTTTTGATGTTTTTCTACATTTTCAAAAATATTTTCTACATTTTCAAAAATATTGATTTCAACACAGAATACAAAGTGTATAACTTTTTGAAATAGTACTGATTACAAAGTGATTACAAAAGAGAATACAAAGTGTACAATACTCACTTTTTTATTTTTATCACATATATTTGCACGGTAAAAAAGATAAAGAAAAGAAATAGTATCTTTCAGTTCACCTCATACAAGTACTGTAGTGCAATCCCTTTATCGTGAAAATGCAATTTAGAAATATAGATTTATTTTTACATAACTGCACCAAAAAACAAAATAATGTACAACTTTAGAGTTTACAAGTCAAACATGAAAGGACACGTGCATGATTAGTATATATGGCATGTAAATACCTTGCAACGCTGGCTACAACGGTCATGCAAACATCTGTTCTCACTTTCAGGTGACACTGTAAATAAGAAACAGACAGCATTATCTCCTGTAAATGTAAGCAAACATTTTTGTCTTAGCAATTGGCTAAACCAATTGAGATAAGACTGGGTGAAAATTACCATTTCTTTTGTTTATCTTTTTTACAACAAATATTTGTAGTAAATATTTATAGCTAATATTTGTAGTAAAAAATAATAATCAAAAGTCAGCACTGTACACTTGGTATTCTGTGTTGTAAATGAAATCAATATATTTGAAAATGTAGGAAAACATCCAAAAATATTTTTAATACATTTAAATTGATATTCTATTATTGCTGAACAGTGCGATTAATCATAACTATATTTTTAATCTAGTTAATTTGTATTGTGTTAATCACACGCATTAACTGTGATTAATTGATACTCCTACTTTTTATTTGAAAAAGATCATTTTAAAGAGTCCTCAAGGTTTCCAGAACAATGATGTTAAAACAGTAGCTAAAGAATAGAATTTTGCAGATATTAAGTTGGTCAATGAAAGCATGTTTCACTGTAATTTGATAAAATAACCTCTTGCCCCATATAGGTGCCTAGACTCAAATTGATCCCTTATTCAGGTTCTGAAATGTTTGAATACATGGGATTTGTTGTTTGTTTGTTTCATTCCCTAATTACAGCTAAAAGTAAAAGTGCTGAAATACCACGGGAGTGTATGTTTATATCTGTACAGAACCCAAAGCTAAAGTGCAATTATCTAGTGAGAAGGCTTGATCTTGCAAGCTTTCCTACCCAGCTTTTACAAACTAAAGAAGACTGGAGGGTTTGCATGAGCATTTGAACTCTTAGGTGCTTATTTGCATCGAATCTGAAGTGTGAACCCTGTTAAGGTTTGTCCTTCTCTGATACAACATGCTTCCTAGTGGGGCTATTCCCTAGCTGGTTGGTCTGGAGGAATGAGCAAGGAGTCAGGAATTAGAAGAGCTAGGTTCTCCTCCTGCTTTGGACCCTCTTTTGCAGTGAAACTGTAGGCCATTCTCTCTGTCTAAGTTTCTATGTCTATAAAATGCTGAGAATGCTTTCTTCTCTTACAGGAACACTGGGGGGGCCTACTGGACGTGCAGTGCTTTGCACATGTCAAGCACTAAGTAAGTGGTAGGTATCATTTCTGACCATAATGAATTATACAGGCAACGATTCTGGTATCCTCACTCAAACTCAATCTTACCCTAGGACTGGCCCCGTAGAAGGCCATGGAGTAAAGTGCTTCTCAGCCTGAGTAAGCAGATTAGAATCTGATCCTAATACCTAGATGTCACCACATACCAGTGAAAAAGGCAATTGTCCTATTTTACAAAAGGAGGTACGGAGGTTCTGGCAGGTGAGTAATTTGCCCGAGACCACTCAGTGCATCGGTCACAGGGCTAGGTTTATAACTCAGGGGTCCTGGCACCTAGAACCACTGGCAATGTAAAAACTCCCATTGACTTTAATGGGAGCAGGATTTGGCCCTTAGATCTCAGGGAAAGTACGTTCTATTTAATTTGTAACAAAGTGCCATATACAGGAACACCACTATCTAGTAACAGCGATCCCTCCATATTGCCTTTAATTTTCCTTCTCAGTCGGAGGAAATCTTTACTAATTATGATTTTATTGTTTCGCAGGGTCACTCATTTAAAAAACAAATTTCATTTGCAGAGCAGGTTCACATCACAAATGTCATTCTCTCCCCAGGATGCTGACTCTAAATCCCCAATTGCCAAGGAAATCAGCATTTCCTATTGTCATTGTGAGACTTTTTGGTAACAGTGGGCAAAATTAAATCTTGAGTAAAAGGTCAATCATATTTGAAATCTCTCAGTGGTGTTTTAAAGCAAGATGAACTGGGGGTAAGCATACTCCCCTCCCCCTATGTGATATTGCAGTGCAGGCAAATTAAGAGCCTTAGACTAGATAAGAGTTGCTCACTAGGTATTAGATTTTTTAATAGAAAAATATATATTTAGTCTACTAAAAACAGATAAGACTACAGGATTAATAAAAATATCTTTTAAAATAGAAATGCCGCTAGATATAGATTTGTTGTTGTTTTTTACATAAAATAACTGTTTGGAGCACAGATAAATTTCTTGTGTAAAGAGTGGTCTGTCTTAAACTATGGCTCTAAAACATGGATGTTCAAACTATCAATAATAAAGAAATGACAATCCTTCGTGTTATAGACCAATTCTGAAAATATCACTGGTCAATCAGGTAACTAACAAAAAAGTATTGGAGATGACTGGAATACAACAAACTCTAACCAGAGAGCTTATAAAAAGAAAAATTTGCAGGGCACACAAGGGGTTTAACAGGCAATGCATATTTATGGGCACTGGAAGGGAAAATTGATGGCAGAAGAACACAAGGCAGAAAAATAAGATCTTGAATGGATGATGTGATATCTTACATGGATCAGAAAGACTATTCATCCACACAGAGATTAGCAGAGCATCCTGCAGAATGGGCTACCATAGTTGCAAACCTCCAGTAATGGAGATGCCACATAAGAGGAAGAAGAAAGAGTCAAGCTTAGAAATTTTAGGTGGATATTTGAAAAATAAAAAGATTAAGAGAGACTTCCTAAGAAACAAAAAACACCCCTCTCTAGAAAAGAGAAGTAGACAATTGCAGATAATCCAAAACAAAAATCATTTCCCCATGGAGAGTATTGTCATTTGCCAAGCAGACACCCTTTTATCTTCACAAATATGCAGAAGTATTATCTACTTTAAATGCAAGATAATCATAATTGACCAACTTTTCAAGAAGTGGCTTCCATGGCCCCATGCCAGAAAAAACACTCTAAAGAATGCAGGAGCTGCCTATATTATTTTCATGAATATTTATATATATTGCAGTTTCTTTGGTTGTTACACTGTTTGCTTTGTGATGGGGCTTAGTCTTGATCTCCTGCAAAACCAGGGAAAGAACATTAATTATAGCCATGCTCCACACCTGGGGGAGGTGATTAACTAATTGCCTCCTATCCAGAGGAGGCAGAGCTAGGCCTAATAAGACAACTGAGAGAGCTCAGTTGAGGGAAGGTTGCAGTAGAAACAGGTCTCTCTGGAAGAGAGAAGTTATGGGATAGGATTTAACAAATCAGATACAATGGAAAAGAATACCACAGGAACAGATTAGACTTCTGTAGAGGAAGCCCTGAGGTAGGCCCAACAGGAGAACTACAGTGTAGCCTGAGAGCATCAGAAGAGCTGTTAGTCTGAAGATTTGTTTAGACTTTCATTTGGACTTCTTTGTGCTCCCTTGGAAGGGTTTAGACTTTTATATGACTTGGCTGGAAGGCCAAGGTACAGAACATCCAGAAGGGGAGTCCAGAGAAGATGCAGGCTGCAAAAGACCATTGCAGTCTGAAGGCAAAGCTGTGACCAGGCAGAAGGGGCCAGCATGTGGACCTACATGTGTCAAAGGGTTAATTGCTGACAGTGCTTAAATCATGTCCATCCACTGGAAGGCAGACAATGGCTTTAGATAGCCCAGTCACCAGTGCTTAACAGTCTATGCAGAGAACCAATTTATTTGAAGCCTAGCCCTAACCCATAACTAGCAGGTGCAGGAACCAGTTTGATTAGATTCAGGAAACCCAAGGTAGACAAGGAACTTGGAGGGGAATAAAAGGGAGGTGGAAGAACAGGGTGAGGTGCTGTCTTCAGGGAAGGAGATGGAACCCCAGTCCCCAGAAGCAGGCGTGTGAGGATCATGGCTTTTTACGAATTTATCTGTGGCTCATCTCTTTTTCCCTCTCCTCGTAGGAGCTTTAATGAGTTGATACATTTACCTGAAGAGGTTTCAGTTTGGTTCTTAGCAGCTCTCCCTCCTGGTCAGACATGCTGGAACAGGCTAGGTGTTAATGTAAACAAAAGAATCATCTTTCTGTTAGAAATAATCAAACAGGTTGTCCCTGGAGCAGATTGGGGAGACTGAACCTTTTATTGCCTGCTCGTTCCACCTCAACGCCACAAGTGAGCAATGAGGGGGTTACTTTACAATTCTTTTATCCATAACAATATATAATTATATACATTTCCAGCAACTCCCCATAGACCTTTATTTGGTTACATTGACACCTATAAAATTAATATTATCTACATGATAAATACAATTCTATCCACCGCTGTCTTTTGTTTACAGGATTGCCATCCAGAGGGCAAAACCTATTAATTTTACACGAACGTTCTTTGAAGTAAAGGCATGCTGGGGGGAAAGGAAGAGAATGCTTTCTTCCCACCAAAGGCCTTGAGCAGGAGTGGTGAGAGTTAACCTCATTCCCTGAGCAGATGGCCAGGAAGGGAGAAAAGACTTTAACTAGAATTCACACCAATTAGCAGAGACAAGGATTGCCCATGCCATGATCCCGTTCCCTGTAACTTAGGCCTGACTATTTGTCCAGCTTTTAACTCTTTACTTTCCTACAGTTTCTAACACATTGGCTTTGGACTCCTTTATCAGACAACTATACCTGGGAGGAGCTGGGCCCACCTAAGTGGGCAGGGAAATGCTAAATTTTAGGTAAGACATATGCATGTAGGCCCTTTAATGTTCTTACCCCTTTATTTGAAGGTGATGTTCCTATAGATAGATAGATAGATAATAGTATATTGCCTATTGTAATGATCAGTGCAGAAAGCACCTTCTCCAACAGATGATGCTGTATCTTTGGCTTAATTTTAAGTTATTGTCTCATTTAGATATTACATTGTGGCTTTGGTTCAGAGGGAAGTAGAAGGGAGCTTCGAGGATGTTAAATTTTGCCCATACATGCTGGAGTTGTTACTTGGAGTGTCCCAATTCATTATTTGATTTCTATAAGCGATTATTGCACTACTGGTCACATCTGCAGAAACGAACTCTGTTACAGGTGTCAAATACAGTTGGACTTTCCTGGCATGTAAATATGTGTGCAGTAGCCTGGGGACCTACTCCGTGAGTGGGAGAATTGCAGGCTCCCCCAGTGATAGAAGCAAAGGTTCAGGGCCTGTCACTAGAAAAGTGCACTGGGAAGAGGCTGACAAGAGGTCAAATGTGTAGCTTACCCTGTCACTGTGACACGCTCAAATATGTCTTTATTTTTAAACATGTGAATAGTCCCATTAAAATCAATGGGATGTGCTTACACGCTTAAGAGAATTTTCTGGATTGTAGTTTCATACCGTTTATACAAAATGGGTAGCTAAGTATCTAATTATCATATTTGCATATGGAATCACAGTATTTGATTCTGCAAAGGTTGTGCGGGTATATTCAAAGACTCTGTTTTGGGCTGCATAAAATTTACCGCACTTGTTTTTATCCCTACATCACGGCCTCACTTGCTTTCAAGTCATGATTTATTTTTAGCAAGGTTAGACAGCGTGCTTAGTTCTGTACAAAACAGAAAAAGACACAGTCTGAGCTCCAGCGAGCTTGCAATGGGAAAAAAAGACAAAGAGGCAGGCATACAGCACACCAATGCTGTTCACATAAGCAAACAAACTCAAGAATGGTGTGAACGTTGTTGCTGTTGGTGGTTTTTCCCTAACTGAGAATTGTTCATGTGGTGGTGTCAATGGAAGGCTTTATGGAAAGCTCTCAAAGGAGGCCAAATTATTTGGTTCATGTGGAGACGTAAGATATAACATTCACTAGAGCCAGAATGGAAGATGTCAAGAAGATTATTATTTGTATTTGTATTGTAATAGCATCAAGGGACCAGGGCCCCATTTTGCAAGGCATTGTATAAACACAGCCCAAAGAGCTTATTAGGGCTGCTCTTCTTTGAAGTTCCTGTGTATTCTGCACCATGACGAGGGTAGCTTATGTTTCAGCAGACCTTGATGTTATGCATAAAGAAAGACCACAGGTTCAGTTTGGTAGTGAAGGCTCAGACAGGTTTATTGCCACAAGGCACAGTCCTAGTGTCCTGTCCAACAGGCTACAGGTACAACACATGTATGCCTGTGACAAGGGATTAGGTCAATTAACATGTCTTCCCCTAGGCCGGTACAAAGATTCCCCTCCTTCCACACATAGATACAAACATGTTGCCTGTTATGCTCAATAAGTTCCTTGTACCTAATAGTTTGAACACAATATCCTCATCCATTATCCTGCCATCCCATCCTTATCTTTATGAGGGTTCTGTGTGTTCCTGTACCACCCTCTCACGAATGTGCTTACTTGGTTAGCAGACACCTAGTGTTACTATTCTGACAAGGCCTACTTTGGTTCACCGCCTTACTTTGGTGCATCCTTTTAGCTATTCTGGGGCTCCAGCGAGGCCTACAGACTTTACAATCTGAGTAGAATGTAAGACAAAGATGGAGGAGCAAAAATGGAAGAAAAAATAAATGAAAAAAGAGATATTAGGAGGTGTGGGATTGTGTGAAATATTGAAAGTGCAGACCAGAAGTCGAACCGGCTGTGGAAGCCAAAGGGAAAATGTAATGCAACAAGGTTTAGACCATTCAGGGCCTGGTAATGGGATACACACTCCTCACCCTTTTGTAGGCCAATTCAAATAAAGCTCAGTTTGGCAGTGAGTAAAAGCTATTGCCATCTGATGGCTTTTCAGCGGTCAAGGTGAAACGAATCTGGAGCTCTCAGTCCATGCCCCAGTGGACCAGTATCCACGTTAAAAATAAAAAAAACTGTCACAAGTGGCACTCTAAGCAGACAGGCAAAGTACTGCAACCTATCCCTCTCCCACAGATTTCAGACTGGGGTAAGGTACAGAAACTTTCCCTGGCATTGCCTGTGCTACACCTGTTTTGGGGATGAATATGTTCTTCATCTTCAGGAGTGTCATTCTAGAACCTTGCACTAGTGCTAAATTAACACACGCACTCAAATAAAGAATAAATTGTTTTTTGTCCTCCCTTGTTTTGTAATTCCTGATTCTGACCAGGCTGGGGAAATAATATGTCAAAATAATATAAAAAAGACTGTTCTTGTAGGCTTTCTAGTCTGAAATACAGTGTAACACAGTATGGTTCAAAGATAGGGAGTTAGACTGGGAGCAAGAATTGCTGAGTTTCCTTTCTGGCTCTTCTATTTCCTATGGGACCATGGGCAAGTCATTTAACCCTACTTGTGGCTCTTTTTCCCCACCTGTAAAATAGCCATGATAGTGCTTACCCATGTTTACACAGTCATGTGAGATCTAGTGATGTAGAGTTCTACATAAGCCCCTAGTATTCTATCATTATATTCCAAAACCTGAAGCTAACCCATCACTAAGTTTCTTTCTAGTGAGTGTGTATAAGGCTTGAAATATGTGTGCTAGTGCAAGTATGAGGAGAGGCTCAAAGGAACCATAAATCAAGCATCAGCTTGATCCTGCAAGACTCTGAGCGCTCGGGCTCTGATAGAGCACAGCACTGAAGTAGATGATTAATGTTAAGATGGTGAGTAGTCACTCCAAAGTCAATGCCTCATAAAATTGCAAATGAGAATCAAAGGGAAAAAGAGACAAATACAGAGTCGATCCAGATTTGTTACTATTCTCAAAGCAACAACTGGTTCTCATGGACTCTTGGGCCTTACAGCTTTGACATATCTAGTTCAGACAAATCTGTTTTGGTTTCTTTCTGAGATAATAACAGTAAGATTAAATTTGAATTGACATTTTGATTGGAAAAAAAGCTGACGTTTGAATACAATTTTTTATCATAATTTAGCCCACAAAAAATAAGGAGTCAAAACTTCACCAACTTTTGTGCAAAAAATTCATCCCATTTTCCAACCAGCTCTAGTTTTCAGACATTCAGGTCGAATGGCATTTATTGGTACAGGGACTTTATTTGTTCACTGGATCCTATCAGAACACAGCACATGACCTGTGTCACATGATCTTCCACAGTAATGCTCCGGTGAACAGCAACAAATACCTCATTAAAGCAAAAAACTTTGTCCAAAGTCCAACGGAAAGCACATGAATGCGAAATACAGCTGCAACCCTTGAAGGTCAAACTGAATATTTCACACAGTCCTAGCATAGACTAACCCCTTATGTGAGCACTTCAGATTTGGACGTATTTTTAGTTGTGTGTTTTTTAGTTCAGTATCCACAGTGCAAACCAAGACTGAAAAGGGAATCTAGATTCCTTGCAGTTAAAAAGGGCTGCTTATGCCCCCCCAATGCAACTCACTTTTGTTGCCCAGTATGGAGCGATCAAGTTGCAATTGCAGCAGCCATCTGGGCCACTTACCTTAGACTGAGGCATGCAGTAATATGCTGGCTCAACCTGCTTAACTGTATTTTCTCCCAGCATGTCCGTATTGGAGCCTTTGGTAATGAAGAAGGCAGCACATGTTATCAAACATCTGTGTTTGTAATGCAGGGATGGCTCTTCACTCACTGATGATGCTGAAAGGCCCAGGGGTCAGAGGTCACCAATTTCCCTGCCGAGATCAGATCTGCAAGCCTTTGGAAAGATAGCTCCTGCCTCTCTCTAAAGTTCATTACTTGTGATTTATTAATCGCAAAAAAGTCAATTCTGTTCAAGAATTCTTAGTTGGCTCTTGGTGTAGCTGCCCTTTGTAAGATCTGCGGTGGGGTCAGCAGAGATCAGCCACTGACCTAGAAAGGACGGAAATTGGATGAGGAGTAGGGAAAGCTATTCATGAACATTACACAAACCTGGCAGAAGAGAATTTCGTGAAACAATGTTTGTTCTGGTCATCACCAGAGCTTGAATTTGGGACCTTCAGCGCTGAAGTATTAATTTCTGAACTGTCCTACCTGGCAGCTGTAAAAGATCCTAAACTTGATGGAATAGACACAGCAGGGTGATGGGGTCAGGGGCATAATACACACTCAGCATTGATTGTTTATTTGTCCTGAAGGGATTACAGCAGTGGGTCTCAAACTCTTTGTATTGGTGACCCCTTTCACATAGCAAGCCTCTGAGTGTGACCTGCTTGTGGGCATCTGCCCCTGGCCCCTGTGGGCTCCCCACTGCCCTTTTGCCCTAACCCCTGCAAGCCCCTCCTGCACCCACCCAGGGAAACAGACCTGCAGGCATGAAGCAGCTGGTACTGCTGCTCACTCCCACCTCAAAAGCTGCTCCTCCACGCCCCACCTAGGGGGCTGTGGGGAGGAGCAAGGAGCAATGCCAGGGTTCCCTGCGTCCAGGTCATTGTCCCCACTTGGGCTGCGTAAGGGAAGGGCAGAGAACAGCAGCTCCTGATGCTCATCTCACAGAACGGCCCTCCCTGGCCTCACAGTCTCCAAGGGAGGCATGGAGGAATGTTGGGGGGGATAGCCAGGGTCGGAGCTCATAGCCACGTGAGCCCCGCATAATCACGCTGTGACCTCCTGAGGGGCCAAGACCCCCGGTTTGAGAACCAGTGGATCACAGTGTTAAAATAATAGCTACAAGGATTTACTCTGGGATTGTGCCCAAAGACTTGTGTTATTTGCAGCTTGGAGATGAGAAGGAAAGTGGTTTATTTTTCTAGTTTAAAATCGATCGATGCCCTTCCATTGCACACTTTTTCTATACACTACGGAGTATTTTTAAACCTGAGGAACTTAAACTTTTTCACTGGCATGGTGCTTAGTAGGTCAAGACAGGGTGTATGTTACTGTGGGATGTTAACCAGCCTCCTGCTTGATTCTCCCCTAGAGTAAGTTTGTGTCTCTAATTCATTTCACCCATAGCTTGTTCAGAGATTCCTCTCCCCAGTATGCTAGCAGGGCTGCATGGCAACTTTGTCATTTAATGACAGAAGTAGCACTCAAAGAAATTTAATGAGTACAAGGAGAAGCACCGTTGTTTATGGAGAGACGTCCTTCACTCCAGTAGAACATAAAAGGCCACAATGATCAGGGCACATTTCAGAGGCAGATTGTGATTGGCTGCAGTGTGGGTGGTGGTAACTTCCCTTCCCTGTGCCATGAGTTGAGCCAGTAGGCATAGCCACAGACCCCGTGGCTCTCTGCTAGTGCTTTCCAGAGGCAGAGAAAGGAGGAAGAACCAGGCCTAGCAGGTCGTGGAAGCTCCTTCACTGGAGGTTTTGAAAAGGAGGCCAGATATCCAGCTGTCTTGGCTGGATTAGACACACAAAATCCTGCATCTTGGCAGGGGGGTTAGACTAGATGACCCTGCGCAGTTCATTCTAACCCTATGGATCTACGATTCTATGACTTAACGGATGTAGCAATGAGTGTGAATTTTATGTTCCTGGTAACCATGGGAGGTAGTGCTTAATAAGGCGCCTAATAGAGCTGTGAGGTTCCATACATCATACAGAATCATCTGGTTATGTGTTACTTTATTAATTCCCTGCCTGTGCAAGGGCATAGAGCATTGGTGAACCTTGGTCCCTCCTGTTCTCTGCCTGTGGCGCACAATGGCTTAGTTTCCAGTGGGCTGTAATATTTTAATCTAATTCTAGTGGTTGGGTTGGTGTGAGGATGCTGGGTGGTGTTGGTAGCCTGTAATCTGCATGAGGTCAGAGTAGATGACCACCCACCCACTTTGAGAGCAGGCCCACCCAAGCTCCGCTTAAACTCCCCACACAACGGGCGCTTTCTCAGCCAGTGGCTCCCCAAACTTCCTGCTTCTGGTCATGTGACCGGAGGCAGGAAGTTTGGGTTTTTCAGCCGGACCAGAAGCCCTACCAGAAGGTCCCATCCCGTCTGGCTATGCCCCTGATCACAACACAAATAAAACCTTGCTGCTGTTATAACTAAACCTACTTTACAGCTCACGCAGAGTTTATTATTGTTTCTATTGCTAGTATATTTTCTTTAAAACCAAATGCATTTTGGCTTCTTCCATTTTGTCAGCTTCAGGTTGCATGCAGCCCTCAAAGCTACGTGGGAGATAATTAAATGAAGTGTTCGTAATGTCTTGGCTGCCTCCCTGTCCTATATCAAACTAAAGACATCACACTGTGACTGGACAGCTGTTGTTTTTATATGTGTTTATCTAAATGTAGGGAGAAGAGTGATCTCTGATGTGGATTTAAAAAAACCCAAGGAGTTTCAATTTTAAAACTGTCATAAATCCATCTACAAAATTAGACTACATCTAGCAGGCTGCAGAGAAGTCAACAAGCGTGCTGTTTGCTGATGAAGTTTACCTGCCTGGTGTAATGCATCTTTTAGGTCATCATCTCAATATTGTTAAATACAATTAAACACTTTGGTTATCAGAGTGGATCTAATGTGTGATTCCATAGGAATTTCATCACAGCTTTTCATTTATGAATGTCCTCAAGCATAAGGAAGCATTTATTGCTCTTTATGAACCAAACAGATCATCAGTTGTTGCTAGGCTGAGTAAACAGGGAAATGAGAAGGGAAAAGCTTGTCTGCTGCTCAGCATAGTTAGAGGGCTAGACCTAAAGCTGAGGAAGTCCACAGTAACATTTCCCATTTTCACTGTTGCAGGTTCAGTTAAACCTTGTAGTTATAGTTTGGGTGTAAACATCACCTTTCATTCAGGATGAATGTAAAGAAGTGACTGAAATAATAGCAGCCTCCAAGCCCAAAACACAGGCACAAAGCTGCCCAGAAATTTGAATGACCTGTGGGGAGGGATTCTCTGGGTATTGTTTGACCAGAGGAGGATGAGTGCGTGAGTGTAAAAGAAGAGCGGAAGACAGCACACAGAGAGATACGGCCTGGACAAATACAGTATGTGACGCTGAGAGAAACCTAGAGACAAGGTGTCTGGGTCTGGTGATGGCTAAAGAGGCCTGAGGCTGTAAGTGAAGACAGTATCCCCTAGTGTTTGGTTCCTCCTGTATTTAGGAAAACAGGATTTTGTACCTTCTTGGTAAATAAACAAGACTGACAATGGATTCTGGTCTTTTCTTTATTGCTATTTCTCTTCCTAAGGCCGTGTCTACACTACAATTATTGTCAGCGTAATTATGTCACTCGAGGGTGTGAAAAAACACCTCGCTGAGCAACGTAAGTTACGCTGACAGAAGCACCAGTGTGGACAGCGCTACGGCAGCGGGAGAGCATCTCCCACTGACATTGCTACCAGTGCATGTGGAGGTGGATTTTTTATGCTGACGGAGGAGAGCTCTCCCAACAGCACAGAAAGGACACGAGTGGTCTTAGAGCAGCACAGCTGCATCAGTACAGCTATGCCACTGTAAGATCTCTAGTGTAGACATGGCCGCAGTGGAACAACCCAACACCACCTCGAATGCAGCTAGTCACTCGAGTTGAAAAGAGTACCGTTATTTCTGTAGCGCTGGGCACTTTACACAATAAATATAACAACACAGTTTCTATCCCAAGAGCTTAAAAAGGTCCCAGTCATGAAGTTGGATCTTCAGGGCTGTACCCTCATGCCTATGTGGAGTTCTGTGGAAACCAGTGAAGCTATACATGGGTGCAAGAGCCCACCTTTATGGCTCCCATGGCAGGATTAAGGACTAAATTTAGATATGATTTTATTAAGTGAGGGTAATAAAATTGTACACAGGGCACAGAGTGGGGTGGGGGTGGGGGGGTAACAGAAACAAGTATATCTGGCTTCATACTAATAATTAACCAATAAAAATACACTACACTGTAAGAGTGTGGCTCTATAGCTTAAAAACTAAATAGTTTATTAATAAGCCATAATAATATTATTATAACAGTGGCCAGAGGCTCTAACTGAGATCAGGTCTACATTATGTTATATACCCAGAGTAAATGATGGTCTCTGCCTCCAAGAACTAAAGTGTAAACCAAATTGTTGATTAGAAGAATTACCCAAACAGGTAAAAGGGGAGATTTGCAAAGACCATACTGGGCACCAGGCATCCAATTGCCATTTGTGCCCTGGAACCTTCATGAAAACCTCTAATCAGACGTGTAGTGTTATCAGATTGTGTATTGAACACAGAGGATCATGAATTAGGATGAATTGTTTAATAATGCTTAGGACATATATATATAATGGCGTGTGTCTTCCAAGCACTTGCAAACCACTTATTTGAAAGGCTGGTGAGCTATGGGGAACACTCCACTTTTCGGGGCATAAGACATTTCAGCACAGTTGGGGGAGGTGCAGCATGGAGATGTAATTTTATGAACAATTGCGTTTGTACACAGAGTGTCAAAACAATGCCAGGCCTTTTATTTCTGTAATGACCAAACCTGAGCAATAGACTCCAGTTACTGAGTCGTTAAATTGCTGCCTTATGCGCGGCTGGGAGAGTTTGTAGACACTCGTGTTTCTGTAATGTGTCTCATCAGTGCTCAGTCATGCTGCTTCTCCTTGGTGAAATGGCTCCTTGCCTTGTTAGTCCTCGCAACCAAATGACTTTTCCCCCTTTCTCATAAAAATCATCGAGCTCTGCAATGAGAATTTAGTCATAAATGAAATAAGTGCCGCATCATGTCTCACTTAGTTCCAAACATCTCAGAGACCTTAAACGATTACATCTGGCTCTTGGATGACACATTAGACACCTGTATTCTAGTCTGTGTGTGATTTTAGTCACTTTGGGCCAGATTCTTCTCTTCATTATGATGGTGTGGAGTATTTAATATGTCTTCAGTGGAGTTATTCTACATCAACATTGAGGTAATTTACAGCAGAATCTAGCCCTTGCAGCTGAATCATAATTTGTTACATGTTTATCATCACGACTCAGGTTTTTAAACCAATCCGTTGTACTCTTTATCAGTGTACAAATTCTTGTTATTGGTATCCTTTAGAGCTGAGTGGTTGGCCAATATTTGGGCCTTGGGGGTTGTTTCCATTAGGAGGAGAAATTGGTGATGGAATCTGGTATTCAATAGATGCAATCCCATTTATTTACAAAGAATGTACACAAAGCCCTGTTTCGCTGAACACAGTAAAAATCAAATAGGAGGCCAATTCCTTGCTCAATATTCCAAAGCCTATTTTCCAGCTAGCACTTCACGCAAAAAGCTCTCTCTTAGCTTCCTCTCAGGGTCACACTACACGTGTTTCTTCAACCGTCCTGTGCTTTGTGCTGCCTTTTTTCAGACTGCTTTTGTGATGTATCTGGCTGCATCTGCTCAGATGCAGTTATACACATGCACCCACATATCTATTCCTCTGTTTGCTTTCAGCCTCCAGTGAAACTTACCCACTCAACTGCTCACCCTGTCTTACATACAGCCTGTGTTGAATTATGGCTCCTATAGTTTCAGCTGTTTCTCCGAAAAGAGAATAATGGTGGTTTACATTTATCCTGAATGAGAGGCAGCTCTTATGCTCACACAGCTTCAGAGAGGTTTCACCCAAGCCACAGCTTAACATTATGTAAAAGAATATATGACTTTCCACCTTTATCTTACAATGTGGCTTATCAGGCAGTGAAATTTATAACTCTTCAGTGAGAGGTCAGAAAGGGCAAAGAACTGAAAAACAGCACCTTTAAAAACACTTCATCAAGTCTCCACAAGCCAGAAATAAAACCTCAGAGCAGCAACATTCTTTAATATCCTCATAGATGTATAAAGGCATTACACTTTTATTTTCTGGGGAAATACTGTGCATAACGGTCCTGATCCAAAGCCCACTGAAGGCAACGGGAGTCTTTCTGTTGACATCAATGAGATTTGGATCTGTCTCCAGGGAAGCCAATTCCAGTGCAAAGGGAAAATCAAAGCATCCACGATGAAAGCAAGTCAATGGGGCCATGGTTTAAATATTGGAAATCAGGCCGTAATGGTCACAATTGGAGCAGCTGGGTGCTGAGAAATCTTGGAAGTGTTGTGGTGTCTAAACAAGCTCTTTGGCAAATCTGGCTCCATCTGGCCACCAAGAACATATAAATCTAGGCTCAGGTAAAATGGCACCTTCTTATTGACAAAGCTGCCCCTCAGGTCTCCGTCAACAGTAGGTACAATCTAGCTCAGTGGAGAACAGCACGGGGGGGGATTGACAACTGCCTTTTCAACTTTTTCACTTCTTAGAAAAGAGTGCACAAATTCTTGTTGCCAGTTACTGCGATGACCAGTGCATGCAATGTTGCATCTCATTCAGAGCTCAGTTTTACAACAGCACGGTCCGCTTCAAAGCAAGTGTAGTCTCTGGGCAAGCTCCATTTCTGTGTTGTATTGCACTGGGACCTGGACTGATGGAGGGGTAAATAAAGCCCAATATTGCTATCTACACATCTTCCCACACAGAATACTGAGTTTCTTTGGCATCATCATCAGATGTTATGAGAATATCATAATAATTCCCCTGAAATGTCTTAATCCTTACTGAGAGTGTAAACTCTAGGGGGGGGCAGAGGCTGTTTTTGGGTTCTGTGGTTGTGCAGCACCTCAGACAATGCATTCCTGGCTCATGACTATGGCTCCTTGGTTATATGGCACTGCAAATAATATATACCATAAAGCACAACATTATGAGACTCAGTAATGTGACAAGCAGGGTCCAGACACCCCACAGGGAGACCAGAAGGTTTAAAGCCCCAAATGAGAAAATGATCCCATACTGTATGATTATCCTATAAAAGTGTATGGAGTAAGGTCTTTCATGAAACCTTGTGGTGTTCTGAACTTGATAGTCATTATAAGATATGTATACAGACTGTGGTTATGAATCTATATATTTCTGTATGTAGAAAACTGTGATCATAACCTGAACCGTGATTTCAGCCACACCTTTATAGCAGGGAGGAGTGCCCCTCAAGACCGGTGTTTCAAGTAACAATCCATTGTCTAGCTAGGAAGAGACAATAGTGGACCATTAGAGTTAATGGAAAGACACAGAGGCTCGGTCTACACTAGAAAATTAGGTCAGTTTAATTACATTGGCCCAGACTGTGAAATATCCACATCCCTGAGTGACATAGCTATGCTAACCTAAGTCCCTGTGTAGACAGAGTTAGGTCAATGGAAGAATTCCTCCGTCAACCTAGCTACCACCTCTCGGGGAGGTGGATTACCTATATTGACGGGAGAAACCCTCTGGTCAGCATAGTTTGTGTCTACATTGAAGTGCTACAGCGGTGCTGCTGTAGTATTTTCAGTGTAGACATAACCTGAGACACCCTAATTATCAAGGAAAGAAGAGATTTCCACATGCTGAATAAACATAAGTCATCAAGGACTGAGGGGCAGGGAGAGAGGGAAAAGCTTTTTACAAGCAGGCTTGTGTCTGAAGTTTTTTATCCAAAACTGAGGGACAGTCACTTGGGATGTGCTGTCTGTGAAACGCTGGTTCTCCCCTATGCTAAGGGGTATACTTGGAAACTGTTCAAAGGCAATAGGTAAATAGTATTAGAAAAGGGATTTTGATCTAATGTGGAAGTGTAAAGCCTGAGGTTACATCTTTGTTTTATTTTTTTGTGTAATTTGTATATGTTTGCTCTCCCTGGCTATTTCATCTTCATATCTGTGGCTTTTTATTAAATAAATCTTTTATTTAGTTTTACTCCAAGCAGGTTGCTGTTGTGCAAACTGCATGGAAAATAGGGTGGTGTCTGGAGGGATGAGGTGATGAGCCAGAGGGTAAAAGTCAGAGTGTGTGGTAGGTAAGAACTCAGGGATGGTGAATTTAGGGAGGCTCAAGACTGGAAGGCCAGGTGGTGTCACCCTGGAAAGAGTAACTAGTTGGTGGAAGCCAGGGTGAGACCATGAGCTCGTGGGCTGGCTGCTAGTGTCAGGGGTCTAAACCAAAGCTTCACAGCATAAAGGAACCCAAGATTACAGGACAAGAACTCCTTTCTGGACTCCAAAATGTCACAACTGGCTGAAATATTCAGCTATCTTTAAAAGTAAATACTTATGGTGTGCATTCTGACTTATTTCATACAGTTTCACCAACTATTTTGTGTAGCAGTATTACCAACCCTTAGCATCCAAATATTATGAGCCAGACCCTTCAAAATCATCAGACTGGCTTTAAAAATCACTAGGTTTTTAAAAGTAATGTGGATGCTTTTTATTGGCTTTCTAGTTTCTGAGCCTGAAGTGATCACGTTTCCAAGCTCTTTTCTCTGCAACCATGAAGGCTAGAATATATGTAGCTAATGAAAGCTCAGATTGCAATGTAATCATATGATTCCAGAAGCTGGAGCTGTAAGAAAAACACCAAATATTGTGAGACACACACTTAGTGTGAGAATTGGAAATGCTCATAGAGGAATATACATTGGTTGTAACTTAATATATTCTGATATTTGTTTCTTTAGGTAACTCCATCTCATGTAGCATATACATTTTACAGTACTGCCAAAAATCATGTCAGGTGCCTAAAAATTATTAGATTGGCTTAAAATCATGAGAATTATTTTTTTTAAACCACTGCCGCCACCACCACATTTTGTTTCTTTGCCTGCTGGTGTCTTGTGCTTTATATCACATTTGAGTCACATAGCAAGCTTTTTTCTACAACTATATGGGCTAGAACTTTAATGGGTTTTTATTTTGTTTTTTGGATAAAAGTTCACATTACAACAGTATAGAATGTACAAATAACAGAATTTTTGTGCTGCTGGCAATTCTCCACTCTTCAATTTTTTTTTTAATTTGGCTTGGGTTGCACTGAAAACAAAATCTCTCTAAATGTCCAGCAAATCAAAATGTAAAACAAAAGAAATTGTTTAATTTCAGGTTAAAAAAAATTTTTCCAAAATGAAAATTTTGGTTTGATTTTGATACTTTTTTTAAAAAAAGTTTTTGTTTTTTTTTAAATAAAGGACATTTTGAAATAAAGTCCTTTCAAATGGAAAAGTTGCATTTAAGAAAATGTCAACACGTTTAGATTTATCAATTTCTTTTTGGCCCCTGACCAAAACAATTGAAGAAAACTAGCATGATTAGAAAAGATTTTGGTCTGGCCAAATCTGGGTTTAAAAAAAAAAAAGTTTCCTATGAATAGTTTTGCCCAGCTATATACAGATTGTCATCAGCTCTGCCCTGATCTGTTGAGGGACCAAAAATAAGCCTTGATGCCATAATCTCCCCCTGAAACTGATTACATTTTTGTTAGTGTTGGTGGTGGGTCTCAGTGTAAATGCAGCATCTCTTTAAGTTACAAATCAAGTAACACTGGGATGAAAATTCCACCTTTTACTGAACCACATTCTTAAATAAGGCTGATGAGACACCCTGTCATCAGCCAGCCAGATGTAATGTGGAGTTTGTGTGCTGTTTTCCTGATTCACTTAAGTGATGTAATTCTATATTTAAATCCATGATTCTACCGCTAGAGGGCTCTCATGACTAAAAGACAGATAATTTCTAAGAAAAAGCATTGAGGATTCATAAGAGAGCTTTCCTGTCAAATTTGTAGACAAGACCTGAGATGTGAGATTTCCTAATTTCAAACAGAGCTTGACAAATTTTGAGGGGGGGGGAGGAGGAAGGGAGGTTGCTATGAAAAAAATCTTTGGCTGTAAAAGACATTTTTATGAAACAACAAACAGGGGTTTTGAATACATTTTGCAAATATGGTGGTAATTTGATAATCAAATGTTAAATGTCATTTGGTAGGTTTCATTAATTGATGACTTCTGGGAACCTTAAAAATAACTAAAAATTATAAAATATAGAGGCAATATGGGTATTTTGTTCTGATACCCCCGAAGCTACAATAGGCTTATAACAAATATGAGATCTGTAGTAAACTATCATTACGGATGTAGAGGTTTTCAGAAATAACACACTGTTAAGTACATGGAAATACAAAACTCGAGATAAAGGACTAAGAGTGATTTTTTTCAATAGCAGCTAAGTCATTTGGGCTTGTGTACACACAAAAGTTGTATCACTTTAACTACGCTCTTTTTATCATTTGGGTAAAACATCATGGAAATGACTGTAGCAGCCGTGCTTCATTCAGGATAAATGTAAGAAACTATAGGGGCCTCAAACTAAAGCACATGTCACTGCCCGGACAAGCAGATGTGAGTTTGCTCAAGAAACAACTATGTGGGTGGAGGGTTTTCTCTAGTATTGTTTGATGGATGTGTGTGAAAGAAGAGGGGGAAACACCAGGAATCAGGAGGAAGAATGCAAGGAAATTGCAGATACAGCCTAAACAAGTACTGAGTGTGAGACTCTGAGAAAAGCCTTGAGAGAGGGCTTTTAGGCAGAGTGCTGCCTGCTTTGCTCACAGTTCCAAGCATAGCTTCTACTGTTTGATTCCGCTTCCTATGTTCAGAGAAGCAGGACTTTGTATTTCTTTTTTGTAAACAAACAAGGCTCTATCCTCAATTTCTCCTGCTAAAAGAATCAACTAGGGACCCAAAATTTAACCACAAGGGGTAACCACTGGTGTACTTAAAGTAATACAATCTTCTTAGTGTGGATGAAGTTATATCAGTATATACTGGTATAGCAATTCCTGTATAGGAAGAATGTATTGTACCAGTATAAGGCATCTTTATACCAGCAGAATTTCATCTACACTAGATGTTGTACTGGTATAATATGTTAAAAACAAATCAGGCCAAAATAGTTAAACTAGGTCAAAATGGTGTGGGGAACAGCCCTCAGTCATGAAAGCGCATTTGACAACTTCCTCCTGGAGGAAGAAAGTCAGAGTAAAAGAACCTCAGAGTATCTGATGTGAGATAGAAAACAAAGGAACAAGCTTCACAGTCATTAAGAGTACTTAGCATTGTTTGAATACTCAGTATTCTTAAAGATAAGAGAAAGGAGAACTTGCTTTGATTTTCTCTTTTGGGGCCTGCTAATTTTAGTGGTTTTGGTGCATCAGTGTTATTTTCAATAGAAAATAATTTGCCTCTGACCAGTTTAAATGCCAGATACATTTCCTTTTCCAAAAAAAAAATCCCCTTAACAATTTTCTTCTGAACATTATACATGGAATTTGAAGCCTTAGTTTCTGCTATTTTGTACAAAATTTTCAACCTGAATGCCCAAGGTTAGGCTCACAAATCTACATTTATATCATCCATATCATATTTCTAATATGTTTTTAATATGCTGTATTATATATATAGCTTCTGCACTGTATCTGTAATTAAACTCTTGAACCTAGCAGTTCCCTGATTAGGGAAAATCTTCTGTAGAATTAAGAACACTTTAGATTAAAGGATTTTCAAGTGAGCAATTATATGCAAATAATTATAACCCTAGCAAAGACATAATGTTCTGCTCTCAGCATCTGCCAAAAAGTAAAGCCATGGCATCAACACAAAACTAGTTGCAGGCTTTCATTTTTCAGACATTTTAATTATATGAAAAGAGAAACGACAACATAGCACTTCTTGCCTCTTAATGACAATTTGGTTTCTTTAAAAAAAAAGGTGTCCAGAAAATATTATCAGGCAAACCTGCAAATCCTCAATTCAGGTTTCTAGAACAAGAAGAAAACATCAAGTCCAGTCATGCAATACTGAATCAATTACAAGGCCTGGCCCAATCAGAAACCTGGATGATAATATGGACAGAAAAGCCACAGAATGGCCAAAAGTTCATTTGGACTAGTGTCACCCTCCTTCCCCGTAAAATAAAAATACACAGTGGTGTTTCCCTAGTTGGACTTCGGTTTTATGAAAGTAGAGCCTGTGAACAAAAATCCAATCTTAGAGGAGTAAGACTAGTTCCTCAGAACAGAGGCCCATCTTGTTTTTTTAGACACTGGGGATAAAATATTCAAAAGTGCCTTTGTTTTTGAAAACTTTATCTTGACTTACTATTGTAACGACTACAGCATGTTATGTAGCGATAGTAAAAGATCACAGAAAAACTCAGTTTCTTTTAGTACTGAACAAGGAACTTCAGTTAAAAAAGAAAATAAAACTGTATTCTCTCTAAAGGCACTCCCGCCTCTCTTTCTCAATCCTATTACCCTATATAGCCTTTCCTAGCCCCCATCCTACCTATTTTCCTGCTATAGATTTAAAGAAAAAGCTTGCAGTATAAACATCTAGTACTCGAGAGAAAAAAAGAATATTAAAGGAATGTGAAAATTGAAAAGTCACGCATTTGGAAGGTAGGAAATGCCTCTGCAGCCTTAATTCAGAATATGCATTATGACAGTGTCTTTCATCATATGATCGCATACTATTTTTTCCCGCATGACACCTGCCTCATTCAATGCAGAGGGTGGATTTTTTTTGGGATGTCAAACATTGAAAAATTAGAATTTCCAGCCTGTGGAATGATGTGGACCACCCCCTCCAGCATGGCTAATCAGCAGAGTTGAGATCTTTCGATCCACAGCACAGTTCTCTATCGCTTGAGCTAATGGAGTAACTGCTAGCAGTAGTGGGCTGTTATCGTCTATATGAACCTGCCACTAGAGAGGGGTGGAGACACACTTTTGCCAGTGGGTTTGCTGTTTGCCAGACAAAGAATTACCACCTTCGAGATGCTAAATCCTGGCCACCATCCTCTTCGGCTCTCCTCTTCCCCTCACAGGTGCCCCCAGCCCCACACACCAGCCTGACCCTCCTGGCCCATAAGACCCTACACCCACCCCCCTCCCAAAACCTCAGCATCAGAAGGAACTCCCTGCCCATGCTCCCCTCCCAAGAGCCCTTTCCTCGCATACCCCAAGTCCTTGCTTCTTACTCCTCCCTGCTGGCAAGCCTTGAGTCCATCTGCCCCACTTTTCAGTCCCTGGCACCAAGAGGCAGCCTCAGCTCCTCACCTACTTCCTGTCCCCTGTTCTGAATCTCATTCTCCTCCCAAATCTTCACCCTTCTGCATTCCCACCAGGCTGCAGCCTCCTTGTGCTTCATGCTGTCTGACTGCCACTCAGCTCTGGTGCCTGGTACTATCCATTGTGGGCACTGGGAGCCAAAAGGAGCAATTGCAGGAAATGTCATTCTCAGCCCCTGAAGCTCCAGGCTAGAGAGCATGCTCGGCCACTCAGTGGAGATGACATGAAGTCTGGTCACACATAGGAGCTGTGTGCACAATGGAGCTTAGTGCAGATGGATTCTTCGGAGAATTTAACTGTCAAATTCTAACACGTCTCTGCAGAGCATGTGTGAACTGAGTTTTTCAGAGGCTCATAACTTGGCCAAACAGGGGTGGATTTTCATGGTCAGCCTATTGATGTTACAAGGTTACCCCTCTGCCAAATTTCAAGTCCTGGCTCCAAAGCATGGAGATACAAACGCTTCTCAATAAAATGGCTGTAATCATTTTTTTTTTTTTTTTACATAATTTCCTTCTTGGAAACAGCCGAAGCATTTTAGCTGAAGCTTTCCACACAAAGTCAGCCAGAGGCAGACACCCAGCACTGGGAAATCTCAGGGCAAATAAAGAGAGTCTTGTAGCACTTTATGGATTTCAGCAAGGAACTGCAGAGCTGGGACTCCTATGCAAACTTGATGCAATCAAACTGGGGCTGAATAGGGAGTTGGAATGGTTATCTCATTACCAGAGGGAATTGTCACTGTTCACACATTCTCACCTTCTAATCAATGGTTGTGAATAGGCCTCAGCTACTCTAACTGTATGGACTTTGCTAACACCTCTCCTCCCCATTGTTGTTCCTTACCTTTAGATGTATATGTATATACCCCCTATCTGATTTCAATTTCTTCCATCTGACAAAGTGGGTTGTAGCCCACGAAAGCTTATGCCTGCAGAAATTTTGTTAGTCTTTAAAGTACTACAGGGCTCTCATTGTTTTTACTGTATACAGACTAACACAGCTACCCCTCTGGAACTTTTCAGTGAAAACTGTTTAAGTTTGGCAAAGTTACAAGCAATTCAGAACAGGATCTTATCAAGGACTGCAGCAAGCAGCCTCTAATTGAAGGTCTCACTTGATGGTTTCAAACAAGTGGCTCTCCACTGGCTTCAGAGGACCTGCTCCTGGTCTACACTGGTTTAAAGGGTTTAGTCTGACTGTCAAGTGTCAGGCTCATGAATGGTGCTGTATGACTTAGGATTACTATGATAACATGGATCCAACAACAGTTATAGTTATTTTCCTCCTGTCTTCCCCACTTTACAACATTTGGAGGACTTTTCAGAACCCCCAAGTGCTGGTAGAACCCACATTACCTGGGATTCAAGAAAACAATGGACCATTACTGTATCCCAATGCTATCTCAGAGCATAAATGAGTTTAATACCCAGTCATGAGGATTTTCTTTCTCTCTCCCAAACAGATTTGAGTTGACAACCATATTCAGACACAGCCAAGGCTTTTTCCCCTCAGTACATATTGCCTTGGCTACTAGTAGTCCTCCTGTTAGCTTTACTAAGATGGGATCCTCTATAAAGATACGGGGCTTGGAGGTTTAGCCTGACAAGTAGAGAAGAGGAGCAGACCATGGTCTCAGTTGGGAAGGTAGCCTTGGATTGGACTAGTGTGAAGGGTAACCAGAAAGATCTCTTGGCAAAGTCAGGCATAGCGTTAATTACAAACCACTGTGACGTTCAATGTGCAAACGTCTCTTTAAAAGTTACAGAAACGGATCTCTCCCGTGGGGCTCCCTGCAGCTGCCTCAGCTCCATCAAGCCAATGGCTGTCTTGATCCACATGGTGTCCAGGTCGCAGAACAGTTAAAAGACATCTTTGCTCATGCCAGAAGAAACAATCACTGACAAGAGGCTGCAGTTAGCCAGCCCTGAATTCCAAGCTTCTGGAATGTCAAGCCTCTTATTTCCAGTTCACAGGGGCACGAAGTTTAAGGAAAGGCAGAACAGGAAAGAGAAAGGCTCTTGCGTGTAAGGCACCAGCGTGGGATGCAGGACAACTGGGTTCCCAGCTCTGCCACTGATTCCCTGCAAGTCTGTGGGCAAGGCATGTAATCTCTCTGTGCCACAGTTCCTCAGTTGTAAAATAGGAATACTAACCCTTCCTTTGTTATTTATATGATAAACTGTGTGAGGCAGGGACTCTCTCTTATTATGGAGTGTGTGAAGAACCGAGTACAATAAGGCCCTGATCTTGGTTAAGATAAGAAAATACTACAATGAAAAGACCACATGTTAATAACTTCTTTTATATTTCCCTTGGCATTTTGCCTTGGAACCATTTCCTTTCCTTTTATAGACACTTGCAAATTCCCTTCATAAAGTGTTCTAGAGACATTTGGTGGGGAACTAATGAACACAAGCCATATTGCAAAGTAAAGTTCCTAATACAATAGCTCAGATAGCTTTGCAAGGGAAATGCAAATATACAGGTTAAATCAGTCAGTTGTGAATTTCAGCCACTAGAATGGAAAACGAGTCTCTGGATCTCTTTCTCTGATGCTAGTTTGGTATGAAGATCTCTCAAAGTGCCTTCTTTAATTTAGTGTTGTTATCGCATAAAGGGCCAGTGGAAGTCAGGATAGCTCCACCGACTGCAGTGTAAGCTCTGTCAATCTACACCACCTGAGGATGTGGCCCAAGGGCTGTACTTTTAAGAGCAGAACTCTCCGATTTCAAAGTGCCAATGGAAATTCATTTTAACCTGTTCTTTCAGTCCCTTGCAATGCACAATCTTCCAGGTTTATATGAATCCTTTTTGAAAAGTGCCCTGGCCAACCTGCTTTTAATTAACATTGTTCAACATCAAAGAACTGGAGGGAGACAAAGAATAAATACCCCAGCTATAAGCTCCAACAATGGGTTTATTCATCTTGCCTGAGTGCAGTAAATAGATGAAGAGAAGTATAGTTCACTGCTCTTTCCCCTATTTCCTCACACTGTTCCAGCCCTATTCAACACCCTGATCTCTCCCTCTGTTTTCTCCAGCAGTTTTGCCCTTCCTTCTTCCTGAATCCCCAAGAGCAAATCTACAGTCAACTGCCCCTTTCTAAAGCAGACCCTTCCATGTCCATATCTCCTCACTCTACTGCATCATGGCTTCCAGCCAGCTCTCTCAATGACCCCTGTCTTGGATTCGAATTTTAGATGACTAACTCCACCCCTAACTGGTTCTTTCAGTGGTCTTTTGATTTCTATTTTTATATTCCCAAATTCTTAAATCCAGGTAAATATAAATTTAAACCTCTTCTCTCTGTCCCCTTAGGTGCCTGACTTCCTGTTTGGCAACATATTTAGTATGGAGAACTAGCACTGAGAATTCCTGGGTTTTGTTCTAGACTCTACCACTAACTTCCTCAGTGATCTTGGACAAGTCACTTAATCTTGGTGTGCCTCAGTTTACCCACAAGTAAAACTGGGACAATAATAATGATAGGCGCTGGGGTTCAAGGGTGAAGAGTAAAAAAAAACCAGTTCCTTCAATATCCAGCCATCACACCGCCAGTAACCAGCCCCATCTCTTAAAACCTACCATATTCTTTAGATATGAGGTTTAAGAACCTAAAAAATGAATTTCTACCCACTCAGTATTGCACTGAAAAGCAATGAACAAATACCTGTTTAAGGAGTTTATATGTTGTTGATATTTTTAGTAATTTTTTCCTCATTTGCAATTCTCAGAAAGCCAAATTCTGCGCTGACTAAGGCTCTCATGCATCCTGAGTGCCTTCAACGTGTGAGTCAACACAGAACGTGGTTCTAAGCGGAGTATTCTAGCCATCACACTAGTAGTCATTTTGTCAACTCCCATAATCTGCTTGCTAGTCTTGTGATATTTGAGGTTTTACTGACAGCTGCAGCCAACTGGAGGCTGTTGATTCAATGAGACTCTCAGCTTTTCTTTGAAAAAACAAGGTTTAGAGCTTGTGGGTGCAGATAGAAGCTTGAAAAACCAAATGCATATTGAAGGCCCAAGAAAGAAAGACAGACATAAAAAGAGCCCTCCAAAATGTATATTTTTAAAATATAATGTGACGATTTTTAATCCAGTTTCATGATCTTTCGGGCCATGATAAAAGATTTTTTAATTTTAGGGCTGCTGGTACTGTGGTGGCGAGTAGAGGCATAGGTACTTGTTCTTCAAAATTGTAGGAAAAAGCCAAGTAGGAGCTGGGGACCGTGGGAGTTTCTAGGCAGAAACTCTTCACTGAAGGAGTGAGAGAGAAGTAATTATATAGATTGGGCTATTGGGGCTCAATACGAGAGTAACTCAGAGAAATTCTATGGCCTGCCTTATACAAGAGATCAGAATAGATGGTCCAATGGTCCCCTCTGGCCTTAAGATTCATAGATTTTTTTATGAGCAGTATAAAATAATCTGTGCTCAGTTCTGCAAGATACTTTTTGAAACTGTTTGTGATAGCAGATGGCTTTGCTGCACTGCTCACATTTCAAATACCACCCTGTTCATTCTGATACAGTTTAAGTTATTCAAGCCTAAAGAAAGTCTGATAGATGACCTGCTATATACACGTGTACAGCTACTCGTCACCTTTCGAAAGGTCCTGGCATATTGGACAGGATGAAGTTTGTATTGTGGACTTTTCTAATTGGCACCAAGGCTTAGGGATAGATATCCAGCTATTGTAAATCTATATTGCTCTGTTGACTTGTAAATTTCCAGAGATCAAAATTAATTTCTTCCATCTTGGCTGTCTTGCTTTGGTAACAGAGTAGCACTTCCTCAAAGTTATCATCAGTGCCCACTGGGGGCTTGCGGAAGACACATCTGTCATTTGCTGGAATAGCATGAAAGTAATCAGCCAAGGCCTTGCTCTCGGTGCTGAAAGCAGGTCCTCATAGTTCTGTCAAGGGCAGCGTCTTGACCTTTCCTCCTAGCAGTATTGAAAAGTGGCTCGCAAGCCTGGGGAGAGGGGGTGTGTACAAAAAGGTGTAGATGCCCAAGCCACAGTGTCTGAACAGCCATTTTTAGTGCCCCAGCACGAGCCCCACAAGCACAGGTCTGGATCTGGGTTGCGAGACTTCCTCCTGAATTGCAGTGTAGACATATGCTAGGACAGCTGCATCTAAAAAGATAGGATCTATTATTCCATGTGCATGGCAGTGGAGTGCCCTTGTCTGAAAGCTGATACAATTAAGAAAATTAGCTGGTGCTCTTGATTCAAGTAGTTTCTGCTGCTATAACAAAGGATGAAGTGTCTGGGATACCTCTGGAAGTCTGAGGCACTAGCCTGATCCCAGGTGCATCCCCTAAAAACCCAGACCCCAAAACAGTGACTGGATTCTACCCAGTCCCCATCCGCTTAAAGAACACATGGGACCCAGTGGTTGGGTCCACATGCAACAGACTAGTGACAGTACAGAGGGATAGAGACAGGTTTAATGGGGAAAAATACTGACCTTCCTCTCAAGGGTGTTATAGGACTTAGTTAAAGAGTGTCCTTTAATTTTAATTGCTTATGTTTCATAGATTTTAAAACCCGAATACGATCATCCAATCTGACCGTCTGCATAACACAGGCCGTAGCATTTCACCCAGTGATTCCTGCATCAAGCCTATATGCAGTAGATGAGCTCGTGTGTATTCTTTAGAAAGATATCCAGCCTTGATTTAAAGACTTCAAGTGACAGAATCCATCACATCCCTTGGTAAATTGTTTCAATTGGTAATTATCATTTCTGTAAAAAAATTTGCTCCTTATTTGTAGTCTGCATGTGTCTAGCTTCAGCTTCCAGCCATTGAATCTTGCTCTGCCTTTGTCCGGTAGCTTAAAGAGCCCTCTGCTATCAGTTGGGTGCCCGGCTTAAACTCCTTGAGCTTGAAATTCAGAGCTGTTGAGCACCCAGCACTCCATCCAAGGTGAATGAATCTACAGCTGGGGGAAAGAAAAAAAAATCAAACCCAGAGCATGTCACATCCCAGAACCATCCATAATTAGTGGGCACTTTTGATGAAAATACTATGAGATCCTCTGAATGAAGGCGCTGTAGAAATCCAAAGTATTGTTTGCCTTATGTTTTTCAGCAGCACTGCATAAATTATTCACTGGTTAAACATTTTTTCTCATTGACATATTAGATTATGCAATCCTATCTGAAGAAAACTGCTGGCATGAATAGCTGGAGGTTGAGACAAGGTATGGAGAAAGTTTGATCTCACATATATCCATATACATTTCTAAAGTAGAGCACTTTTTAATGGTATCTTAAGGTTGCTAAGTGATAACAGGACACTTAATTGCATCACTTGCAAAACCTACACACTTAAAAGCAAAGAAATTAAGTTCAGGCCATGATAAATCTTACACGTTCTGCATCATAAACACACCCATTATTCTTATTAAGTGCAAAAAATGCATATTTAATTATAACCTTGAATATGGTGTATAAATATCATTTAAGGGATACTGTTATCAATGGGCAATACGGTGTGGGGGTTGTGTAGTGTTTTTGCAGGTACATGTAATTGCTGTGGAGAATAATGTTAAATGTATGGTTTAAATGGAAATGTGAAGAGCTTGTTTTCTTCTAATATAGCCGGCTCACAAGTTGGTAAGGGGATGTTATTATCTGGCATTTGAAGATGTAGAAACGGACCACTTATTCGGAGATACCAGTGTCCATGTACACTGGCTTAGCTGAACTGGAATAAATTATATTGTTATAGCTATGACCAATTTGGATACATTTCCCTGTGTAGACAAGTCCTAACTAGGTCTTAAGACAAGAGCTTTGCATCTTTATGAAAGGTCATTAAATATGCAATCCTGTCCCAAATTGTGTCTCAAAATACTGCAGAAATATTCTTCACCTTCAGAATAAATCTGGCAATTTTTCAGCCAAACCATTTTCCAAAACCAATTAGAGTGGAGGCTGAAACTAGGCCTTCTAATAGAAGCCGTTTACAGCTTCAACTAAGAAGAGGCTAATGAGAAATTTTTTTGCAATCCCAAAGATCACTATAGTCCCCAATTCAGGAAACCATTTCAGGATGTATTTAAATCCATCCATATGCAGGACAGTACTTAAGCACATCCTGAACAGAAATGTTTTCCTCAGTTCTGATTGTGGTGCAAAATGTATGTGAATCTATTCACCGACACAGCTGCGGTGAAACATCGGGAAATGTGTAAAAAGACATGTCAGCATTGCATAGCACAACAGGAAGTGGACAGTACAATTTCCAAATGCAGCTTCATGGGACACTTAGGTAGACTATAAATACACAAATTGGAATTTAGCCAGGACACTGTAGTTAAACAAACAACTCTGTTCTTGTGAAACATGTGCTAATGACCGCAGGTGCTGCACTCGCCATCTGTGCATTCCATCCCACCAAAAGGCAGTATCTTCTGCAGCCAACTGCCCTCTAACAGCATGTTTGGATACTAGTTCAATAGAGACTCAGAGAGATAGGAAGCATGACCTTTCATTCATCACCAAAATTTCTGCTAGTCCTCAAGTATTCCCTTGAGGTCTCCCATTCAAGTGCCAACTGCAGTAGACAATCAGAGCCCACATGTCTTTCCAAAACAAATTGTAGAGGTTAAGTAGAATGGACACATCCCCTCCAAAGAAATAGAGCCATATGGGTAAAGGAGGCTCATGGATGGGAGAGAACTGTTCTGTTTTCATCAGATTTTTTATCTGCAAATATCGCTCTTCTATACACTAGCACTGAAAGGGAAGGAGACAGACAATGGTTAACTCAGCTCTCAATTCAAGGGAATGGATGTTTCATGTAATAGAAAGAAATCAGGAAATTTGTTCCACCAAATATAGAGAATTTTGCCAGTTGTCTCAGTATGCAGTAGGCACACCATGTTTCCTCAGAGTCCAACCTAGCTGTGGGCTCTCTGGCTTCTAGTATTATCCCTTCACATACAATGTGGCAGGCAAGCAAGGAACACAGGCTTAGCAAAGGAATTTCTTAAGCACTGTCATGTTACTCTTCAAAAGCAATAGAGAGTTACATATCTTTGCAAAATAACGAAAGTTCTGAGATTATGATCTCACCTTTCTGGTAATCTGAGATTTCTCAGCATTTCAAGTACACAGAATCCCTTCTTCCTCTCCAGCATTTCCTGATTACATGTGGTAATGCTCTGTCCTGATCCTCAGTGAAGCACTCTCTCTTAAAAACAATCTGTCTCTTCTTACTGTGTGCTCAGGCTGAGAACTTGCCGTTCTACCAGCCATGTTGATGCCCCTGTGTAAAAAAAATCAGTGTTCCATTGGGTTGGGCCAGCACCTAAGAAACAATCAATACTGATGGCCTTATTTTGCTCTCAGTGATACACCTTCAAAGAGGCATCAAGCACATTTCCTGGGCAGGGTCACTGACTGGAATACATCACAATAGGCTTACCTTTGGCATAGTTAGACATGTGTTCAGCACATAGCACAACATGGTATTTGCAATATAAAAATGTAGTTCACAATCTGGTACAGACTTATCACATTCTGTCAACATACCAAGGAAAATGAGACACTATATTCAGGAAACTTAGTTAAACCCTCACAGACCCATGAATAGAACCCAGAACCCCTGACACTTACTACTGTATTTTATCCATAAAGCCACATTTACAAGAACAGTCATAAAATAATGCGAAAGCTAGACAAAAACTGACAAGAGCATTCTGAGTTTAGGTGGTCACTCTGCCTGTTTCCCCACTAGCTGTACCTAAATTTTGCATGCATAAAATGCAACTATTCTGAGGTTATTGCAATAGTACCTAAAAACAGCAGAGGCTTAATTTGGAATGTCCTGGATTTGCACTTTCAGATGATGTCCGGGCATAGTCTACCTGCATTTAAAAGAAAATATTACCCGCATATTGTGGGAAATTCAGTCGACTGATATTGTTGTTTTCACTGTTCCATTCCCTCCCCTGTCAACAGATGGTTGTGTATTACTCAAGTATTTGTTGTGTCCCCTTCACTGACTGAATCATAGAGAATGAAAGTCTTACTTCCCTGATTTTGAGGGCCTGGCTCTTTAGCTCAAGCTGTAGTAGCTCATGCTTGTAGCTCTACGGATCCCCCGTTCAGTCCCTTGTATGCCAGCCAAGATGGTGACTGTCACAGTTCACCATTTTATCAAGGAGACTATACATGAACTGTGTCCAAGTAACTCAGCAAATGGGGATTTTCCCAAGTGTTTGCATCTGCATAATAAATACTTGTATACCACAGTGACAAGCATAGCATACGAACCTGAAGGGAATAGTGGGGACTTGGCTATTCCGTACTGCTAAGGTTTTAGATGAACACAGTGGAAAGATTCTTTGCTACCAATGGTAGCTTAACATGGAAAGAGATGCACACTTCCATGAAACTACTGGGGTAATAGGTGCCTTTGTGAGTTTTTAGAGAAAATTAATGTAATCCATATAAAATACAAACAAAAGTAGATGGCCTGTTTCTTTTCTCTGTGGCTAAATAGTTATTGCCATATTTGGGCATAGATTTGTGAGTGATGATGGTTACAGAATCAATGATATTGGAGAACAACAAACTATTGGCATCTTGCATTCACCTGCCTTGGAAAGCAGGGTGGTTGCAATCTGACAATTTAGCACTTAGGAGTCCCAGCCACCGTCAAGGATCCCATTGCACTAGGGGATGTACGATCACTGAACAGACAGTCCCGGCCCAGAAGAGCTTCCAATTTAAAGCCTGGTCTACACTTAAAAGTTAGATCAACATGGTTACCTCACTCAAGGGTGTGAAAAATACATTACCTTGACCAATATAGCTATGCCCATCTAAGCCACCCCAGTGTAGGTGCAACTATGTAGATGAAAGAGTGCTTCCATCATCTTAGTGACCACCCTTTGGGGAGGCGCTATTCCTACACTGATGGAAAAACTCCTTCCATTGGTATAAGCTGCATCTACCTTATGAGGTCATGCCAGTATATTCTCTGCAGTGTAGACATACCCAATCTGTGACACAAGAGAAAACAGATGGATGCAGGCATGCTGGGGAGCACAAGGAAACAATGAGACAATAAGTTGGTAAGCGTCTTTTCACAGAGTTTCACTATAGAAAACTTCAGTAAGACTCTGAACTTAAAGAGATTCCATCAAGTACTTGAAGACCTCAGATTTAGGTTTTGGTTTTGTAATGTGAGTAGAAGGTCTGTCATGAATCAAATCAATCTAATGACAAGTGTTACTATTTATTTATACATTCCACTAAGGAGCTGGAAACCCAGACCCAAGAGCAGTGCACTACTGCTGTATGAAAACTAGAAGGTCCCATTTACTATCATCTGAAAGTGAAACTGTCCAGTGTAGTCGCCCTGGCTATGTGGAATGAAGTGTAACGAGTTAACAGTAAGCATATCCGGGAAATCAGAGCTGTTTGCCAAAACTTTGAAAAATGCCTATTTCAGATTTCAAAATTTTGAATTCCAAAAACCTAAATGTGAACATGTCATCAAAAATGTCCCATTTGTCCTCTCCCCTGCCTTCCTCCCCCCAACCCAGCTTATTGCAGCATTGATTGAAATGTTTCAAAATTCTGGATTTGGAAAAAACAGAATTTTCACTGCCTCAGAATTTTCTCACCAGTTCTAACAGCTCTCTTAGAGCCTATCTACATGGTGCAACAGGCCAGTCTATGGCAGCAGTGAATTGCAAAGCACTCTAACTGTTGGTCATGGGGTTCACTCAGTGCCGGTGGCCCCTCCTGCTGACCATCCTGGGGATTAGCTCCAGCCAGGTGCCAAACCCTCCCCTGGCTGTGTCTCTCCCGTCATCCTCTCACGCTGTGGATCCCTCTTACTCCAGGAACCACAGCCTTCTCTTCATGAGTCAGTCCTCCAGGCCGGTAACCACACACATTCCCTTCCAGCTTGGTGTAACAAAGCTGTCCCTAGACCAAATCATCCCAGGCCGTCCACTTTCCTCTGCGTGATTGGTGCCACACCCCTCCTGGCTGCTAGGGGAACCCAGGCCTGCCCACTACACCAGGTTCCAGCTCAGGGACCCAGGAATCGGTAGCAAAGGTCTGCACTCCGATTCCTTGCTGCTTTCCCTCTGAGCCTTCTCCTGCCTTCCTTGCTTCCCCCTCTTTGGCTTTCCTGGGCTCCCAATTCCCTCCTCCTAGGAGTGAAGTGGAATATCTATGGTTGACTCTCTAGAATCCACACACACCTTCCTTCACCCAAGAAGTGACTGTAGGCTACTTTCCTGCAGTTCCCAGCTCCTAGGCTTTATCCAGACGCCTCCTGCTCCTATCCAGCTGAGCCTGCTGCCCATTAGTGGCCCTTTTGCAACCTAAATTTCTCCCCTGCTCAGTGCTTAATTGGTTGATTGGGCCCACCTGGCCTAATTCAACCCTCTATGGGCAGTATGGGGAATACACCCCATCACACTGCTCCCTGCAGACCTTGCTGGTGCAAACTAAAAGATACCTAGTGCACATGAAATTAGTCTCGGGACTACATCAGTATGCACCTTTTACTTCGTGCCGGCAGAGTCTATACGGGGTTGTTGGAGAACTCTGCAATTCACAGCCCTATAGAATGGTCTGTGGTGCTGAATAGACAAGCCCATAGCACTGTAAAGTCATATTCGGAGGGTGAAGACCCTTTTTACTACTGTATATTAGCCAGACTCTGCCCCTCTGCTTATGAGCTGTACTTTAGGCCCTGATCTTGCAAGTTCTTATATGTGAATATATATGGAGAACTTCTCTCCCAGAAGCAGTTCCTTCCATCTTACTGGGATAATCCCGTATACGTGCTGATAGGTGAGGACAAGCAGATGTGACAATAGAGCTAACACGCGGATGAAAGGATGTAATTACTGCAGGCAAAGCTGGGGGTGGAGACATGGTGAGAATATTCAACAAGGAATAGTTGCTGTATATCAACTATCTAAGGCTCCATGTTTATCCCCTCTGCAGAGAAAAAGGTGCAGTTGTCCCCGCATAATAACCTAAGACTGCATCAGAGTTTTGCCAGGGAGGACAAAGATGAAGGGGTGGAATTAGGAGGGACGAACTGGACCAGAGTCAAACAATACCTTCCACCGTGAAACAGGCAGGTATTCAGAGCAGTGCAAAGATTTGCTGACGATGGCTTTCGTGATTTTCTCGCTGTTATCATATGTAAGCGCTTGGCTGACAACCCCCTGTTCCCCACTCTAAAAAGCAAATGCTATGTCGCATGGTTGCCCAGAATTCTGAGGCTTAGTTTGCAAATCAACCATCTTCCAGATAAGAAGCATTGGGCTAAACAGGCAGCCGAAGCCAGGTCACTTGCTGCTTCCCATATGTAATTTAGTAATGTAATCCTAGGTGGAAGATTTGCCTGATGGTGCAGCCGTCTCCTTTGTCAATAAAAACAAATGTCTATAAAAATGCTGCACTTCAGAGCTGAACTTCAGTAACTGGGAAAGAGCTGAACATAAAATAAAATAATACAGAATACTAATTAATATCCACACAGCAGAAAGAGCAGATTTTTGAAATGGTGGATTCGCTGTAACTTGAAGTCTTTCAGTCATTTAATTGCCTCCTTGGAAGTCCGCTTCTTGTTCTAGGTGTCTTAATTTGAGCTACATACACCCTCAGCAGCCCATTAACCCCGTCCTGCCTTGTGTGGAGGCTTTTGTGTCCCACTTACACCTCCACATACATTTATCAAGCTCTATCTTCAAACTAGTTAATTTGTTTGCTCCAACAACTCCCACGGGGAGGCGGTTCCTGAACCTCAGTCTACCCCAACTGTCACCACACAATGCTGCTTTTTCATGATGTGCAGTGCAATGACAACCGTGATGTCTTATGCAGCCACAGATTAGTTGCCCTTGGCTTACAAGTTATGTTTGCTAGTGCTTTTCAAATCAATCCTAAGGATGGTGAACTTTTAAATCCGGTTAGATGTACTGCCACTGGCACAAACATGAACTGAGCAATGGCTCTGGGTAATGCCAAAACCCTTTAGTAATTATTCTGAAGCACTCTTTGCTTCTGTAATGCTCTTTTGCTAAAAGTTTACAGAGCTGAAGGATGTTGTAAATATTTTCATAACTGTAACCGAGAATATTTTGCTGTAGGGTTTGGAGCTCCTGACTCACCCCCTCTCGAGTGGTTTGTTTCGTCTTGTTCTTTGCAGATGATGAATCTTAATAAAGTGTGCATGACATGGGAACACGTTGGGACCATGGAGTGTTACATGGCGCCTGTTTTGTTTCCATCATTCACAGAAAATACGTTAGAACTGCCATTTCCACAAAGTTCAAATACCAAAGTAGCGTTGCATTGGAATGGCTACTCGGAGACAAATGCAGAGAGGCCAAGAGTTCAGATGGTACAACTTGCACAGTTCCTCTTGAGGTGTGGGGACTACGCACAGCCTCAGGTCCTAGTTCCCATCCTTTCTGTTACTGTGACCACTCATCATTGCATGTCCCCTATGTATGGAATGCCTTTCCCATCCCAGTTCGCAGGGCTGCCAATACAGCCTATAAAAACTCACCTTCTGTAGGAGAGCCTCAAATAGTACTGTGTATGTGTATTATAGATACACTGCCTATTATTAAGTTTGCTGCAGAAAACCCATTAAATGACCGATTAACCCACGGGGCTGAAATTTTACCTACAACGTGTCTACCTTGGATTAATATTTTTGAACAATGTCAGCCAAAATGGTTCAGCTGTTTCTGAGAATGAAGCCATCTCCAGGAAAATCCACCCAAATTTGGCCAAGTTACAAGTCCCTGAAAACCTGCAGTTTGCACACACCCAGTAGAAACTTAGGTTGTAATAACCAAAATATCTGAAGGTTTCATTGGCGCTGAACATGCTCGAGCCCCTTGCACCTTCTAGTGGACTGCACATGCTCCAGCCCACAGTTACCTAAAATTTCCCTGTAATGTCTGCCCCTAACTAGGATAGAGTCGGGCACCAGAACTGAAAGCTGGGAGCCCAGGCAGAAGAGATCAAAGTTGTGGGGAATGGGCAAAAAAGTCTCTTGCGGCCTGGAGAACACTTCCCTCCATAGCCTGGGATGCAGCCCAAGATTCCTGCATCTCACAATTTTCTCTGCTGTCAGCAAATATCTGGGAACCCACTGGCAAAGTGTACCATACAGAGGATGGTAGTCTACAACTGCTATCACTTAGTCCATTAGCTCAAGTGTGGGGTGGATATAAAGGTTCCAACTCTGCTGATAATCTGAGTGCTTGTCTTTGCAATTTTCATAATGTTCCTCCCACTCGCATTTCAGCTCCTTGCCCCAGTCATAGAATCATAGAGGATTAGGGTTGGAAGGGACCTCAGGAGGTATCTAGTCCAACTTCCTCCTCAAAGCAGGGCTAACCTCAGCTACATCATCCCAGCCAGGGCTTTTTCAAGCCACAGCTTAAAAACCTCTAAAGATGGAGATGCCACCACCTCCCTAGGTAACCCATTCCAGTGCTTCACCATCCTTCTAATGAAAAAGATTTTCCTAATATCCAACCTAGACCTCCCCCACTGCAACTTGAGACCATTGCTCCTAGTTCTGTCACCTATTATCACTGAGAACAGCCTAGCTCCATCCTCCTTGGAACCCCCTCTTCCCTGGCTCCATCCTCAATTCTCTTCGCTCAGGCAGTCCCAGTTCTTTCCTGACTTCCCAGCTCCTTATCAGATCAGTCTTCTCTCCCCCCTTCCCACCACACTGGTCTGTAGTCCCAGCTCCTTGTCCAGAGCAGTGCAGTGTTCCCCATCTCCCCAGATTTTTGTCCAGTCTCAAGTATCCCTCTACAACTAATGGCTCCCAGTCCCAGTTTCTGGTCATCCTCCTCCAGTCCCCATCATCTACTTCTTTCCTTCCCCCACCCAGTCTGTCTCTTGTCACCTCTGCATTCCAGTCAAGCAGCGGCCTAGGCACCAGCAAGAGGTGGTAGGAGGGGAGTCATTGACACCACAGGAGAGACAGGCTCCAGGCTCTCAGTTCTGGTGCCCAGCCCAGAGTAGCTCGGAGATGCTATTAAAGAGAAAGTCCAGTTTTGCCCTTGTAGGCCTGTACCCCAGGGAGCATGTTCAGTTGCTCTGTGGAGATGGCGCACACACAGTCCAGTCGAACGCAAGAGCTGCGAGGGGCTACAGCATGCTCAGTGAGGACAGACTTGTCCAGATATTACCTGTTAAAATCTACTTCCAAATCTTACAAATTTGTCCAAATTTGGACAAACATACATGGGGCTGGCAGAAGGAACATCGTGTGGATAGAAAGCACCACCCTACCAAATTTAAAGTCCGTCCTCCAAAGCGAGACGGTGCTACAGCTTTTCACAGCAAAAACCTTGGGATTTTTTTTTTAACATATACAAACCAACTTATTTTCCTCTCATTAAACCATTTGGGCTGAATATTATTAGGTTCTGTAGGGGGGCAGATTTTCAGCAGGTTGGATGTTTTTCTGTTTGGGAAATCTGCCCACTAGTAGCACAGTGGAAATGTCTGGGTGATGCCCATTTGAAAATCTGGCCCTGAGCTCTTCTGAAATGAATCTCTTGGAGTCAGAGTCAGACAGAGTGCATGCAAACCTCGGGTCACAGATTCTTCCAAGCTCCGTTCTTTAGGGGCTTTTGCCATCACAGAGCTGAGGTTACATCTAGGAGCAACCCCAACAGGGCGAACCCCAGCTGGGCACCCATCTCTGGAGTTTAATCTGTCCCACTCTGCTTCCTGTTTTTGTCTCCAGTCAGCAGAATTACAGGAGGACACAGGGCTCCGTCTGTACTGCCCCTTGCAGACCTAACACAGCAGAACTGCAAATGTCACAAGCTCTAACTGCGTGTCTAAGAATCTAACTGGATCTAAAACAACAAAGTAGGAAGGGGAAAGAAGGTGGGTTAACATAGCACTCAGATTTTGTTCACATCTGGTCAGCATGGAGGACTTTTAAGTCCTTTTAAGTCCTTCCAGGACAGTTTATCCTTCCTTGTAGGTAAAACCACCTGTTCGTCCCCTGTGATGGGTAGGATGCCTAATCCCTCTCCATGGCATTCACGAGTTCGTTGTAAGCAGTTGGCGGGTGTGGAGGCAGAACCCAAATGTCAAGGCTGTGGTTAGAAAGCACAGAGTCTCCACTGTGTTTCTGGCAGTCATTGCTTTGTTTGTCACTCCACTGAGGCTCTGTCTTCCTCTGTTTCCCTTCCTTCCCCCCCATCTCCTTAGGTGAAAGGTGATGGTGAGTAAGAGTTGACACACCTGACTAATTTTCTGTCATACGGAGGGGTGGGCGGAGAACAAATCCCTAATGAGAACACTTTGCATGTTACTCATGCATTGCTTTAGAATTTGATTATGGTTTAACAAAACATGGACCTATTACTCTGCCTCACCAAGAGGATACAGGGTAAGGTAGGAAATTACCAGGGCCTGGTGAGTGACACTGCTATAGCATTTGAATAACCTCAGAGCTATACAGAGGGGGAAAAGGTTGGGAGGAAATTATGAATTGCACTATAGCACCAGATAGAGGAAAAGCTTTATTAAGACAGCCTCTGATTCAGAGGAAAGGGCATCAGCCTCACAACCCTGGACTCTATTCCTGGCTCTCTCACTGACGCATTGTGTGACTTTGGATCAATCAGGGTCTCTCTGTATAAAATGGGGAGAATGGAGTTTATTGCTGTGAGCGCTACGGGTAAAATAATGTTCTGTTCTGTTCTGACCTTCTGTACTAACAATGGGGGGAGGTACAAAGGACAGTTAGGTATCTCGCGCCTATTGAAAGTCAGTTGCCATTTGGACCTTTTGTAATCTTCCATAATGGCACCATTGTAGAACATATCTGCTCTCTCCCACTCTCTCAGCTGTTTCATCTGCCTATTTTACTGGCTTTGATTCGCAATATCTCAGTCGTGTCCCCACGCTTAGTAGGCCTGGATTACGCTGTATTAAAGGAAGAAGACTGGTATCCATGTCAAGGTCTTCCCTAAACAGGGCCCCCACCTGGGGGGGTAGGAAAGGGTACACTTTACAGGGGCCCAGAGGCCCTGGGGGGCCTGACCCAGGCTGCAACCCCCATGGGTTTAGGTGTGGGAGGGGGCCCGTGTTACAAGTTTGTACTGGGCCTGACAAAATTATGCATGGGCCCTGTCCCTGAACTCCTTGGTATGCACAGAGCACTGTAGGGTCTGCATCCATGCCAGTCTGAAATGTAGGCTGGGATGGAACAGAGAACCAATGGTTTTCTAAGCTGTCATCCTCTGGCCCAACGTATGTCTGAATAGAAATGCAGTGGGAATTATTAACGTTGCTTTCGATAGCGGTAACACCCACTGAGTGACCTCTGCAGCCACTCACATACCTTCATGGAGGGATGCTGCCAGACAGAGGAAGGTGTGAGGGGAACAGTGTAGCAAATATGGGTCATCCCTCCAAATATGGGTCATTCCTACAAATTCCTGAGCTCCACGGCGTACTCCTTTCTTATCAAGGCTCCCAAGCCCTACGCCATTGAAAAATGGACTTGTTTAGCTTGCTTGTTAGGTCTGTAGTTCTGATGCCAGATGTTCCTCTCTTTTGCATGGATGTAAATCAGGAGAAACCCCATGCCTGACAAAGGGACATAGCTGTAAAACTGGTTTAAGTGAGCCCAGAATCAAATTCTTGATGTGTGAGGTTTGTAGGGTGCAACGCACTGCCTCTTCCAGAGGGAATGCTGGGCAACTGTTATCCTAGACCTCTGAATGCATCCCGTGGAGATCACCAGGGGCCGATCTGGCTCACACCGATGTTTTTACTCCTCTTGGACCATGAAGCTGTAACTCAGACTGATGCAACATGGCTCTGTGTCCTACTCTGGTGGCTACACATTGAACAAACCAGCTGCAAACCAATGGCGATAGGACTTTAGCTCAAAGCATAGTGTCTCATGCCATTAGATGCAGAGCTCCTGATTCACTCCCTGCAGCAGACCCCAGCTGGAATGTAAGAACACAGATGTGGGAGAGGGATCTGGGAATGATTGTGCCTCATGCAGCAACATCCACCAAATTGTCAGCTACATTCTACAATATAATAAACAAAACACAGCTTGTTTCCCAAGCAAAGTTCCTCCTGGTAGCCCCCTTTTCCTCTCAACTTCCTGTCTTCATACAAACCCAGTCTGCCCTACCCAGCTGGGCTTCATCTTCAGTTAGGGTTTATCCATCCCTGGCTCTCTACCAGGTGCAGCCTATAAACTTAATTGGCCCTTTTTAACCTTTTCAGACCTTGTGTGGGGTAGATGGCCCATCCAAAGGCCTTAGCTGGAATTTGCACTGGAAAAGATAAGATAATAGACATTTGTGCCTCCTCTCAATTGGTACAAACCCCACTTTGGCCTTGTTTGTCCCTAGTGGTCAGCCTGGTTGGATATGCACAGATTACAGGGGTCTGAAGTCTGAGTTAGGGGTATCGTAAATATAGACGAGGCCTTAGCCGTGCCTTCAGGCTGGCCTGAGGATCAGGAAGACACAAACACGGTTCAGAGCCAATTTTGCTCTCTCTGCTCCATCCCTGTGCCATCCACAGCTTGGCCAGAGCAGAGCTAACCGGTTCAATGTTTGTTCTTAAAAGGAAGGCAAAATGCCATGAGACAGCTTGTCTCTTGCTTCCCAGGGAAACCTGTGAACTGTATGTGCAGGAGAGCAGCAGCTTGACCATTGCTGCCCCTCTGCTAGCCATGGCACCTTGGCAGAGATGTTTGGCTATTATTATGGGCATGGGCAGAGCGCAATCGCCCGGGAGTGAGATGCGGATGTGGCATGGAAGTGCTAGGCTTCAGGGAGAGTAATGGATACTAACCGGCCAGGCTGTTAAAAGTTTGTTACCTGAAGCAGCAGACTGTGAAGATCGGGGTTGAAAAGGAAAGAAAGATTCTGTTCCATTCCTTCCACACCAGGGACCATTGTCACCTCTAGTATAACACAGGCCATAGAACTTCTCCAAAGTAATTCATAGAACCTGATACTCTCTAGCAAAAGGTAAAAGTCAAGAGTGGCAGAGAATAGAGCCCTGTGTTGGCTGGAGGGAAACCTCAGTTGACAGGAAATAATTCCGTTGTGTGGATTAGATGGCGCTGGGCAGCATGAGAGATCTGGTTACCCTTTCAGTCTGCAGGCAGATGCAAGACCTTTTCTGTAACGCTTGCGGTATTAAAAGCTACTCCTCTCTGCAGATGGGATTACAGCCCTGTTGTTCTAAGCACATTGCTGTTGGTATTTAGTACTGAGAGCTGGCTTGGGAATGGGTATAAACTTTTGAAAATGAAAGATTTATTCAGAGTTTGGTCCCCAGGAACATTAGAGGAGTAGCCGTGGCAGCAGCTCCGAGTGTTGGCTCGTCACCTTCGAGATCACTCACAGTGGAAAGGAAATTAAAATCACTTCCTAAATTAGTGTTTGATCTCGGAGAGAATTGAATTGAAATTATTCTAAAGGCAAAGTAACCGAATGACATTTCTCGGTCTTCAAGCAGCTGCCTAAACAAGGCATGTGTTTTTTTTAACTCTCAGAGAGGATTATCAGGAAAGAACGCTTTCCACTGCTAGGCCCAAGTCCAAATGCCTACATGGCTATCTCTAGCACTCCAGCGTGAGCGCCATGAGCCTGAGTCCGTAAATCTGGGAGCTGAGACTTGCTACCACTGGCTGCTACTTGCCATGTGGACATGTCCTGAGAGGCCCCATGCATCTCAGTAGGGTTTTAACTGGTATGGAAGAAGAGATCCCTGTGCCTGTGGCTGCAGATTGGGGGCAAGGCCACAGCATAGAGGCAGAGATATTGGGGAAGAACCATGGGGCTTCCTGCATAGTGTGCCTACAGCCCTGGATTGCCTTCATTTGGCCTTGTTTAAAGACAAGTGCAATATCGTTTTTTTGTATCTGGCATCTAAATATCAGATAAGGAGCACATTAGAAATGCTTAAGATAAAGAGAACAGCCTCACAACTCCCACTTGCTTATGGAACAGGGCGGTGGTCCTTACAGGGGCCATTCCTACTGACAACAGTAAAAACACATAGCTTTTATCCTCCATAGTGCTCCACGCTTGCCTCCTGTGATAAATACTTTAGACCCATTTTACAGGTGAGGAAACTGAAGCCTGGAGAGGAGAAGCTACTTGCTTAAGATCAGACAGCAGACCAATGGCAGAGGTGGGAACAGAATCCAGGTCTCCTGCATCCAGTATGACACCCTATCCGCTAGGCAACACAGCCTCCCAGTTTGGTTACTGAACACCTTTTTGTGAGCAGCCTAAACACAGAAAGCCTCTGTTTGCAAAGAGCTACTGTGACAGCACCAAGTGTGACAAATCACCCTTATACTCAGAGTAATTCTGGACATGTACAGTTGAAAAACAGCCAGCCGGTGTCAATGGGAATTGAAAAACACTAGGTAGCAACCAAGCTGCAGCCCTATTCTAAAAAAGTTATGGCAGCAGGGGAAGGAAAAATCTTCCCAGCAAATACAGCTCATTAGACATTTGAAGGAGTTTTTCAACTTCAGCAAGAGACTTTCTGACTCAAAACACCTTCCAGTGGAGCTTTAACACTGGGGTCACGGTGCCTTTTTCATCATTGCCATTCGCTCCAGCGGCACAACAGTTTTTCTTGCTGTCTTTTATTCGAATGGGAGGCAGGAAAGCTCTATAGAGACACAAGCTGTGGTTGCAACTTGCTTCAGAGTCGGACTGTTTAACGGCTGCTGCTGACCTTCCTTTGGCAGAAACTGAGTTATGTATCTCCCCACACGCCCCCCTTCCATCTCCTTAAAGCACAGACCCATTCCACAAATACCTGATGGCTCCCCTGCCAGCCCTTCATCCCCAGGCACCTGTGGAGTAAAGGTTAAAGACAGCATGATAGGCTCTCACCCACTCATTGCAGAGTACTGCAAAGACTCCTCTAACCATCAAGAACGTCATTGCCCTAGTTCCCTGCCGGGTTATATTGATCTGTGGTTGCCGTGCAGTTCAGCATGGGGTTCTGATCCAAGCCCATTTAAATCAATGGAAAGATTGCCACTGGGTTCAGCGGAATTTGGATCAGGTCCTGTATCAGGAAGCAGTTCTGAATAGTTCCTGTGAATCTGAAAATCAGAGGGTGCAGGGAAGGGCCAATTTGTCTTGAAGGAAAGGGTGTATCAGGAATGTCTTCTGCATTTTAAATAGGTGACCAAGGAATGGTTAAATTCATTTACATCTTCTGTGTCCTCCTTCTCCCTTTTGATATTTAGCTGCTGACTTACAAAAAGGCCCTGTGGAATTTAATAAGCGTTGCCTACCATTTCATAGACTTTTTAAACCACCCTATGGAAATATATTGCATTTGTAGGCATTGTAATTCTAAAGCTGAGTTGAATAGTTTTTTCATAGTTCTTATACGCTTTCAAATCCCATAAATTCAGAGTAATTTCTGTGGAACCTTATTTCATTTCTGCAGGATTTTATTGGTTTTAAAGATTCATAGATTACCAGACCCGAAGGGATCATTATGATTATCTAACCTGAACTGCTGCATAGCACGGGCCCTAGAATTTCTCTGAATTAATTCCCATTTGAACCAGAGAATATCTCTTAGAAAAAAATCCAATTTTGATTTAAACGTACCCATGGACAGAAAATCCACCACAATCCTGGGTAAACTGTAACAATGGTTAATTACCCTCATTGTTCAAAATTTGTGCCTCATTTCGAGTCAGAATTTGCCTACTTCATCTTCCAGCCATTGGATCTTGCTACACCTTTGCCTGCTAGACTGAAGAGCCCATTACAAAAATTTTCTTCCTCACCTAAGTACAACATTAATCAAATCACCACTTCCTCTTCTGTTTGTTAGGTTAAATAGATTGACCTCCTTGAGTCTCTCCCTATGAGGCATGTTTTCTAATCCTTTAATCATTCTCATGACTCTTCTCTGAGCCCTCTCCAATGTATCAACCTCCTTCTTGAATTGTGGGCACTAGAAGTGGACACAGTGTTCCATCAGTGGTCACACCAGTGCCAAATACTGACGTAAAATAATCTCTGTACTACTACTTGAGAAGCCCCCACTTATGCCTCCAAGGATTGCATTATTTTTTTTTTGCTGATTATCCACCATGACCCTATGAGCAGCATCGCTGCTTCCTGGTTTAGCATTTGCCATCCTGCAAATGTCGGCTGCCTTCTTTGTTCGCTGATGTATAACTTTACATTTGTACATAAAGATGCCTATTATTTGCTTGCACCCAGCAAGCGATCCACATTGCTATGGATCAGCCCTCCTCACTATTTAGCCCTCCCCAATCGTTTATCTAATATAACCACCTGAGATCTTAAGAATGAGAGTCCTGTAGTACTTTAAAGACTAACAAATTTAATTTCTGCAGGCATAAGCTTTCATGGGCTGTAACCCACTTCGTCAGATGCAGGGAATGGAATTCCCCAATTCCATCCCCCATGGATTTCCATTCCCTGCATCTGACGAAGTGGGTTACAGTGATTGGAAAGACAGCAGTGCAAATAGCTCCGTAAGAGAAACAGTTACGATGCGGAGGGTCTGACAAGTGGTGGACACAGGGGACAGATGCTCTCATTTGTTCCTTTCTCTTTGTTTGTGGTGTGTGTGTTTCTGCCCCTTTAAGCCTGACATTAGAGACATGATAAATGCATACAGTAAGGGATGCAAGGATGTAATTATAGATCAAAATGAGAATTGAATGCCACATCAGCAACATCATCATGCAGTCACATCCTTATCAGAGGGCAAGTCCTGGTCCTCTTAATTATTCATATTGATAGGTCACCAGCACTACTGCTCAGAGTAAGATCTCAGAAGATAAGCAAGGTCAGTTCTTGTATGGGAAAGAAAGCCCAGGGTGCTACAGGAAATGCTATTAAGGTTCATTATGTGACAGTCTTCCTGCTCATTCAGCAGAGAGGCTTGTCTAATTTTATGGCACATTGTGATTTCTTTCAGATCAGACATAAAGATGCCTTTAGTCACATATCTTTTGAAAATCTCATGGCACCTTTTGCATCTATAGGGATGTTAATCTCAGTGCCCTTCTCTGCGTGAATTCACTTTGCGCAGTTCCATTTTGCTTGTTTAAACTTTCCTTTCAGTAGCAATTAGACAGTTCTCTTCCTCCATTTCTGCTCTACATTATTGCATGGTATTGCTCTTCAGTAGTCAAGGTGGCTGCAGTGTAGTGGTGGTCAAAACAACTGTTAAATAGATAGTAGTTTTCTGAGTGCTTTGGCATATTTGCACTGAAACACACTATCAGGGTAGGTTACTATTATATAGCACAATGACAGAGCACTATTTTAAAGCACTTCAGTGATGGAAATGTGCCTCTATTTGTGATTCAACACACCCAGTTAATAAAGAGAAGCAGTGAAATAGATATGTGACTAAAGGCATCTTTGTGATCTCAGGCTGCTGTTTTTTCATTAAACATAAAACTCAGCATTTGCCCCTCATTGTAGTTTGCCCAGTGTTGGGCAGCATTTAATTTGCATTAAATACAAGCCTTTTGAATGTCCATGTTAATTAATTTTGAAGCCTTTTTATTAGCAGCGAGAAATAATCTCTTTTTCATTATCATAAGATTTAAATTCTACACTAAGCTCTTTTAATTGATTTTGGAATTCATCTTGACTTTAATTGACTGCTTAACCAGCTGACCATTTTATTGTCAAGATTTTTCTGTCTTTTCTATTCACCAGCTTTAATTAAGCTGAATTATATGCTAGAAACCCAGAGACTTGGATCTCATTCTTCTGGATCTGAGAGAACAAAACCTTGTTAGTAAAAACAAAAGATAAGACAAAACAACAAAACCCATAGTGCACAACTCCACAATTTATTCAACACTTATATTATAGTCTAGAAATTTAAATGTTTATTAGAAATCATTATAATCTTTTGCCTAAGAAAATGCTGAAAACTAAAGTGAGTCAGATTTAAAAGCACATTTCTAATTTTGCAGGTTTTACAAATAAAATACAATTCATGGTCTCTGTTTGTAGTACATGCTTATTAAGTATCCAAACAATATGCTTTTAAAATTTATTAAATGCACCTGAAATGATGATGAAACCCACAAAGCAACTGAATTTTTTTTTACATTTTCATCCTATAAATATTTTGCACCATCTAAGTTCTGGTTTACATTACAGAGTCACGTTGACTCAAAGTAGCTTACACCAGCCTAGCTATAGAAGTCTCTACACAAATTTTGCTCCCGCCAATGTAACAGCCCCACTATGACATCTTAACAACTCCACCACCTTGAGTGGTATAGGGTCAAGTCCGATGTAGTTAGGTTGACGTAGGGTCAGTGTAGACGCTGCGTTGCTTACATTGACTGCTACTGACTTTCAAGAGCCATCTCACAATGCCCTGCACTAACAGTACAATTGATACACGTGCTCCTGGTGAGGACATGCGCCACCAACCCAAGGAGCAAAGCGTACACATGCACAAGAGATGAAATTACTGCAGAGGTTGTATTTGTAGTGTAGACATGGCCTAAGTTTTAGCAATTCTAAAATTGATGCTCTTGCCACAGCAAATTATACTGAATTGTTTAATCTCGCTGAACAGCTGCCCTTGCAGTTTCTTTGCAAACATTTCTCTGCGTGAAAGAAGTCTTCTTGTTCCATCCCATATCCACTGTGAAGTAAGCACTCATGTAGATACACCCTTCATTTATTTTACATCCTCCAGTGACAAATAAGATGAACAAAGCTCAACGCACATCTAACTGTTGAACCTGCTTGCGAGTACAGAATTGCCTCAATAGCTACTAGTGATTTTGAATTTTTAAAAGGACAGATACTTTAACATTTACTAACCTACAACCTGATCCAACGCCCACTGATGTCAACAGAAAGTCTCCCATTGACCTCACTTGGCATCAAAGGAGGCCTTTAATCTGCAGGCCATTGGAAAATTTGGATGGCCACTTTTCAAAGTAGGTGGACTTGCAAATGGTTGATATCTATATGAACACATGGCTTCAAAAGCTTTCTGTGCACTCTTTGGGCACATGCCTCAGAAAGCTGAACTGTTCCCTGTAAATTTCCCACCAGTTGACTTGAACTAGTTGATGAATTATTTTTCATTAATCATCAAATTATTGGTTGGCCCTCAGTTTAGCGAGGCATTTAAGCATATGTCTAGCTTTAACCACGAGTGGTCCTGATGAAATGCATGAGACTACTCACGTGCTTCAGAACCTTGCTGAACTGACGTCTTAAATAATTGGAACGTAAGAATTGTCATGGCAGATTAGACCACTGATCTCTTTGGAGCAGTATCCTAGCTCTGATAGTGGCCCGTACCAGCTGCTTCAGGGAAGTGTGCAAGAAATCCTGCAATATGTGGTTATATAACAACCTCCCAACAGAGACAGCTTCCTCCGAAGCCCCAGTAGACAGAGCTTGCTTTAGATGCTGAGGCATGAGAGTTTATATCCCTTCCAGAGTTTTTATTTAAACAGGCATTATTATGACTCTGGATATTCTTGTTACCCGTCACATTCTATCAGTTGAATCTCTCCACTCAGTCTGAGACATTGTTTGCATTATTCAACAAGTTATGTAGCCGCTCTAATATTTTTGTGGAATAATTTATTAGACAAATACATTAGTCATCAGATAAGCTTTTGCATTATTTAACCAGCTCTGGGGATGAAGCACAATTATTATTTGGCTTTGTTTTTTTGTTCTTTTACAATCAGAGGGGATATCATTACATTTCTGATTCTGAGTCATTACATCTAAAAATAATTTTGAATATAATCCCAAATTCCTATACCATACCTTCTACATGCCTCAGGAGTGTAAAAGATTCATTTCCTCAAATACACTGCCACAGACATCAACCATTTAGAACCAAACGCATACATAGCTTTGTCTTTGTCCCTGCACATTGATTGGAGTACATACAGTTGAATCATAGAAATGAGGGTCCAGAAGGGACTATGAGAGGTCATTAAGCCCAGCCCTCTATGTTGAGGTAGGACCAAGTAAACTTAGACCACCCATGATAGGTGTTTGTCCAACCTTCTTAAAAACCTCCAGTGTGTGGGATTCTATAACCTCCCTTGGAAGCCTATTCCAGAGTTTAACTACCCTGATAGTTAGAAAGTTTTTCTTTATATCTAATCTAAATCTAAACATGTCCAGTTTCTTTAACTTTTCCTCATAGATCAGGTTTCTAAACTTTGTTTCATTCTATTGCTCTCCTCTGGCCTTTTTCCAGTTTATCCACATCTTTCCTAAGCTGTGGTGCCCAAAACTGGACACAGTAGTCCTCCTGAGGCCTCGTCAGTGCCAGGTAAAGCAGTACAGCTACCTCCCGTGTCTTACGTTAGTGGTTCTCAAACTTATTTTATCGAGCCCCCACCCACCTTCATGTCAGTAGTAGTTTATGCTCCCTGCCACAGAAGAACATATACCAGTTAAAATAAAATCAACATGCAACTCTCACTAAATATTAAAAACAGTGAGGCATGGATTCAAACAGAGCCAACGATCCATTTTAATAAGAGCAAAAGTAACACTGTGCATGTGGTTGATACTTAAAATTAAACGTGCACACCATGTCGTAGCAAACGGATTACCCTATGGAAGGCAACGACTTTGTATAAGTTTAAAAGAACTCCATCAAAAAGCACAGCACCATCTAGAATAAAATGCATAGCATCAGCTGAGGACCTGATATGTTGGGAGGAATGAGATTTGCTAGTTATGCTGTGGATAAAATGTGCACAGTAAGGTTTTCTTTCCTCTTAAAATGCCTCATTTCTCCCACATATGTTCCATGCCTCCCCCGGTGGGGGCTTGCCCCCCAGTTTGAGAACCTCTGTCTTACATGACACTCCTGTTAACATACCCCAGAATCTTAGCCTTTTTTGTAACTGCATCACATTGCTGACTCATATTCAATTTTTGATCCACTATAATGACCAGATCCTTTTCCACAGTACTACCGCCAACCAGTTATTCCCCGTTTTGTAGTTGTGCATTTGATTTTCCTTCGTAAGTGTAGTACTTTGTACTTGCCTTTGTTGAATTTCATCTTCTTGATTTCAGACCAATTCTCCAATTCCTCAAGGTTATTTTGAATTCTAACCCTGTCCCCCCAAGTGCTTGAAACACATCACAATTTGGTGTAACCTGCAAATTTTATTAGTACGCTCTCTATTCCATTATCCAAGTCATTAATGAAAATATTGCATAGTTATCAGACCCAGGACTGACCCGAGTAGGACCCTACTAGATACACCCTCTCCATTTGACTGAGGAACTTTTTGAATATGGTCTTTCAATTAGCTGTGCATTCACCTTATAATAATTTCATCTACACCATATTTTCCTATGAGAATGTCATGTGGGACTGTGTTGAAAGCCTTACTGAAAATCAAGATGTATCATATATACAGCTTGCTACCATCCACTAGGCAGTAACCCTGTCAAAGATGGAAATTCGGTTGATTTGGCATGATTTGTTCTGAACAAATCTATGCTGGCTATTCCTTATACATGTTATCTTCTAGGTGCTTACAAATTGTTTAATAATTTGTTCCAGTATTTTTCCAGGTATCAAAGTTAGGCTGACGGGTCTATAATTCCCTGAGTCATCTTTGTCCCCCTTTTTTCAAGGTAGGACCTATGTTTGCCCTTCGCCAGCCCTCTGGGATCTCATCTGTCCTCTATGAGGTCTCTAAGATAATTGCTAACATTTCTGAGATTGCTTCAGCTAGTTCCTTAAGTACCCTAGAATGAAATTAATCAAGCCCAGAAAATCTGAATACATTTAGCTTATCTAAATATTATTTAACTTGTTCTTTCTCCATTTTGGGTTACGTTCTTTGCCTCTCATTAATATTATTTGTGTTGAGTATCTGGTCCCCATTTTAGTGAAGACTGAGGTAAAATAGGCATTAAACACCTCAGCCTTCTTGATGTCATCAGTGAGTAGTTCTTCTGGGAAAAGTAGAGGACCTAGGTTTTCCATCATCTTTGTCTTCTTTCTAATATATTTTAAAAACACCTCTCCTAATTGCCTTTTATATCCCATGCTAGGACTAACTCATTTTGTAGCCTTTCTGATTTTGCCCCTGCATGCTTGTGAAATTGTTTTTGTACTCATCCTTAGCAATTCATGCACATTTCCGCTTTTTATAGAATTCGCTTTTAATTTCCAGGTGATAAAAGAGTGCCTGAGGGAGCTCTATGGGCCTCATACTATTCTTCCTATCTTCTTTTACATCAGGCTAGTTTGTAGTTGTTCCTTTACTATTATCTCCTTAAGAAGCTGCCATCTCTCCTATACTCCTTTATCCCTTAGACTTTATTCCCATGACACCTTACCAACTAGTCCTGAGTTTCTTAAACTCTGCTTTTGGAAGTCCATTGTCCTTTTTCTGCTGCTCTCACCCCTTCCTTTCCATATAATCATGAAATCTAACATTTTATGATCTTTCATGATCACTTTCAACAAATTGCCTTCCATCTACAGCTTCACAAACAATTCCACCCTGTTGGTCAGGATCAAGTCTAAAAAGTCTTTCCCCTGGTGATTTTCTTTACTTTCTGATACAAATTTGTGTCCAATACATTCATAGAACTTATTAAAAATGTTTTTGCTGCATTACTTTTCCAACAAATGTCCAGGTAGTGAAAGTCCACCATTACTACCAGTGCTTTGGATATTTCTGTTGTTTGTTCTATAAATTTCTCATCCACCTCTTTTTCATGATTTGATGGTCTATAGTAGACCCCTACCATGGCATCACTCCTATTTTTTCCCCTTTTTTTAAATCTTTAAGTAGAGACTTTCAACTGGCCTGCCTGTCATCTCCTTCTGGACCTCCGAACCAGTGAATATATTCCTGATGTAACATAACACCTGCTTCCTTTCTTTGCTGTCTGCCCTTCCTAAGCAAGGTCTATTGCTCTCTATCAATATTCCAGTCAGGAGACTTATCCCATGAAGTCTACGTGGTGCCAATTACATCATAATTTAGCTGGTGTACTAAGACTTTCAGTTCTTGCTGTTTATTCCTCAAATGCCTTGCATTCATGTAAGGTGTTGAGCATATTCCCCCAATGATTTCCCTCTTGTTCCTTTGACCCTGTTGTAACTTACCATGTTCTCCCCCCAACATCTAATCCTCTGCTAAGGTCACCTTTTTACACTTATCTATGGGCTTTTGTTACTTAAACCTAGTTCTCCTGGTCGAGGAAGCCAGAGCCATCCCATTGACACTGGCCTGCATTTAAAGGTGTCTCACTAGCAGGTGACATTTGAAGAAAAATGTACTTAAATTCATCACTAACTTTGATTTTCTCATGAGCTTTTACAAGCATGTCCTGATTGGCTGTGCTTTATATCTTTCATTATGCTAATATTTCCCCCTACATTAGTAGGAAGTGCTGCATCCCTTTGTCCTTGGGCACTGCCGTAAAATGAATCAATTTACACTCTCCCTGTCCCTTTTCTATGGATTCTCTGATAAAATTTGAGTGCTGAGACACATAGGGTAAAAAAATCATGATGATGAACACCAGCTACAAGGCCAAAGAAATACAATTCCGGCATATCAGCTTCTTGTTGAGCGCCTGTATAGAGATTTACATGTGCAAGAGGTTTTCATGCGGGGTGTAAATCTGCAGACAGGCAACAGTGCATAGGGCACTGGATCAGGGGCTTTGTTCTTGACATGCTGTGACAGTTCTGTGCCTCAGTTTCCCTCCAAATATTTCTCTGTTAATATTATCAATTCTTTGGGGGAAGGAACTATCTTTCAGGAAGTGTTTGTAAAGTGGGGCCCTGATCTCAACCGGTACCTCTAGGCACTATTGTAATATAAATAATAACAATAATTAATAACAACCACATGCTCAGATCAGCACCTTGGAAAAAAAATGAAAAGAGTAGAGTTTACACTAAGACTGATGGTAGTTATATTTCAGTGCTTTCCCCCCCATTTTTGGACCAGGAGCAAGGAGTAAAACCTACTTGCCTACTCTTCCCCAGTCCAAGCTCTGGGATGGAGAACGCCTGGTGGGGTGATTCTTGGAATGCAAATAAAATAGTCACAGAAACGTGTTGTGGGCAAGTGCCATTCCCTTGTAGCAATTCTTGAAAGTGGAATCCCTTGAATAAGAACTAAAATTGCCTATAAACTAGCAGAGAACAGCTGAGATAGCTTTGATTTGTATAAAGGTATAAGTGCAACTGTCCCTGGCTCTATGGGTCCTTCATGGTATTTAAAGATGCAAATACTATAGCAAGTCAACGACAGCTCATGAACAATGGTACCAAAAGCAAGTCAAAGATCTAAAAGCATCAGCATGGACATCTGATCGTCACGTGTCTCTAGTTGTCTCTAAAGGTCTGAATTACTAGAAGAATTGTCCAAACAGATCTTATGTAGGAAAAATACCCTGTAGGAATAGTTAGGGTTTGGAGTTTTTTTTTAATCTTGCAGAAGAATAAGCACATTTAAATGTAGCAATCCAACACCACGCTGGGTCTAAGGAACTGGGGAGTTCAAACACGCACACTGTACTTATACTGAATGGGGGGGAAAGAATCTTGTCATACGTAATGTCCCACCTATTCTGGAGAGCACACCAAGGGAGAAGCAGTCAAAACTAACTGTCCTTTTGATTTACAACTGGTGGAAAGTATCCTTAGCTAATGAGTGTCTTTGGCTACACCTTTGCAAAGTTTACATTGAACTTCAAACTCTGGGGGAAGTTGGAATGATAAAAGCAATGGACTGAATGGCACTTAAACAGTGCTGGCAGGTGCATTACCGGCTTTCTTCCCTCTCTCATGTTGCCCGTGCACTTCAGCTAATAATGCTTTGTACTCATATAGCACTTTTCAGGCCAATAATTCAATCCATTTAGATTAGGTGCTGCCTGTGGTACAAATTGCAAGCATGTTATAACCGACTTAGACAAGATCCATATAACTAGAGCCCTTATTGCTATATTCAACGTGCAGATGGCAGAATCCAGCGCTTGGCATTCCAGTTTTCTTGGTGGCGTACCAGTTGAGATATTGAGAGTCTATACTTCGTACTCTTGCTTTCATCAAGAGAACGATACATTTCTCCCATAAGAGAAGAGCTGAGCCATCCCATCCTGTTTGCTTAAATCTTGGTCACTTCCTCAGATAACTAGCAGTTATCTACCAAGATCTTAAGTGGCATATATAGAAATGCAGCACACAAAGGGTTTTCTACTGTTTCACTGTACTAGAGCTCTGAATCCACAAGGAAGATTGAAGTCTCATTGTACCGGGCACTACATAAAGGCCATTCCTTACCCCTAAGAGCTTGTCATCTAAATAGAGCCGAGACATGATGGGTATTGAGTGCAGAACATAAGGAGGGAGGGAAACTGATGGGACAGACCAGACAGTACTGGACACACAAAATATTGAGGATCCATCATTGGCACAGTAAAAGTTCATGCTAAAGACTGAAGACTTAGTGCATCCTTTGGGTTTTTATAATTGAGTTTTCTTTTTAAAAAAAAACTCATTCCAAACATGGGTGTATTTAGTGGTGGCCCTGTTCACAGATAACTAAGTCCTACTGTGGCAGGGAAAAATGTTTATCAAATAGAGTTTATTATCAGCTGAATATTTATGTGTGTATGTACGTTCTTCTTGTAATTGCAAAGTAACGATGTGGTTCAGTATAAATTTCCTCAGCAATTTTAAAAATCTTCTCAGGCAAGACTTGTGATTAATGTTTCCAACATTAACACCATTATAATCAGACGTTCCCTCTACAATGTAGTAAACACATGGCGTAAGGTAATATTTTAAACTGATTTAAGATGAGAAGAGCTTTTTTACTTTGGGATTTGGAGTACAAAATGAATCCAAGGACTTCTTGGGAAATGGAATTTGACTGAATGAGTGAAAGACAAGACAGCAGACAAATTTTGCACTGATTTATACCTCATGCAATTCCATACTTTTAGTAAGTAATTTTCTCTCCCATTTTGTAAGTGACAGAGCAGGTCTCATGTTAAGAACTATCCTTGTTGACTGATACTTTCTTATATAGATTGCTTGCCCTGTTTACCTCCAAACTACTTCCAGTAATGTTTCTAATGTGCATGGCCCTAATTCCAATCTCATTTCACTAAAATCAAGATCAGCTCCATGAACATGAATAGAATTAAACAAGTGTAAGATGGGTGTGAGAAGAGAGCCAGGCTCTGTAAGTCTTAAGTACAATTCTACCACCATTCATGTACTATTGCGCATCTTTGATCAATCTGTCTGCCTTTTGTTAATGCAAGCCACCTTACAGAACCAAGTGCATTAGTTACTGTTGTGAGCAATGCAGTATTTCAGGATTCCAAAGCAATCCTACAGCACTGCTTAGCCTGATCCAAAGCCCATTGAAGTCAATTGAAAGACACTCTGGGAGCTATCGATCAGATCATCAGTAAGCTCATAAATAGAGGTGGACGAAGTTTTTTGGCAAATAGTAAATTAGCGGAAAAATGCATTTTTGGAGCACTAAAACTATTAGCTAATTTGGGTCAAATTTAGCAAATAGGTTATGATGAAAAACAAACAAATCCATCTAAGTTAAGAGCCAATGCTGGCACAAGAACAAATGCACATAAACTGGCCATCTATGTAGACTGGAAATTAGAAAAAGGTTTCTAACCATCAGAGGAGTGAAGTTCTGGAACAGCCATCCAATGGGAGAAATGGGGGCTTAGAAACTAACTTGTTTTAAGACTGAGCTTGATAAATTTATGGAGATGATATGACGAGACTGCCTACAGTGGCATGTAGCCAATCTGTGACTACTATTAGCAAATATTCCAGCACTGGAGATGGGACACTGGAGGGGAGAGCTCTAAGTTACTACAGATAATTATTTTCCAGGTGTCTGACTGGTGGGTCTTGCATACATACTTAGGTTCTAACACATCACCATATTTGGGGCAGGGAAGGAATTTTCTTCCGGGTTAGGTTGGTAGAAACCCTGGGTGTTTTCCTCTTCTTCTTGTTTCTCTGTAGCATGGGACATAGGTCACTTGCTGCTATGAATTAGAGTAAATGGTAGATTCTCTGTAAGCAGAATTCTCTAAATCAAGATTTGAGGACTTCAGTAACTCAACCAGAGGATCTGAGTCTACTACCAGAGTGGGTGGGTAAGTTTCTGTTGCCTGCAATGTGCAAGTTAGAGTAGATGATTGTGATGGTGTCTTCTAGCCTTAAAGTCTAGGAGTCTATTTCAACGGTTCTGATATGAACTATTTCAACATTTCATTTCAAAATGACATTTTCTAAACAAAATGTCATTTGGAAACAACCACGTTTAAATGCAAGGCTGATTCGAAACACCATGTAAAACGTTTTGTTCAACAAACTGAATGAAGTTTTTCAGTTTTTACATTTATGAGCGAAAAATAAAAATAAATTCAGTTTCAAACTCACCACTTTCCATCCCCATCCCCACCTAGTTTGGCCACCAAACCAAAAAAGCAATTATTCATTCAGTTCTACTCCCGCAAGGTCCTAACACAGTGGAAATAATACTTTTCTGTCACATAGGAGTCCAGGGACTGGAAAGTGGCCAGAGGGGCAATGGACATTCCCTGTGCAAAATAGAGTAGGATTACACAGTGCTTTTCTGGGAGGGGTTACAATGGAATTTTGCTGTCTCTCCTCCCCATACCCAGCTTCATTCAAGCTGCACAGACAACGAAGCGACTTGAGATTGAAACTGTCCTTTGACTGCACAACCTGTCTGTAGGGCAAATCCTTTTTTTTTTTTTTGACAGAGTCTTGGCCCTAAATTTCTGTAAGGGTGGAACAAGAAGGAAACAGAAAAGTAGGAAAGTTAGCATTCCTTTGAAGACGCGCTGTCCTTACCAGCTCTATCATTCACAAGGATTTAGAGCCAGATCCCCAGATGGTATGAATAAGCCAAGCTCCAATGACGTCAACAGAGTTCTACTGACTTACACAAGTTGAGGATCTGGCCCTTAGACGCAAAATTCCTTTGACAGTATCAAAACCTCTTCCCAGTGAGCTCATGTTCTCTGAAGCTCCATGCAGTGCTGACCCGTGAGAATTTCCTTCCCAACACATGCATATATATCATTTGTCCACAACTGGACAAAAGACGGCTGAGATTCCCTCTCATCTCCCATTACTAAATGAACTGATGTTCACTGCTAAGAAAGAGCCAACAAAGGCTTTCCCCCCCAGGCAAAGTTATAAAAGAGAATTTCTTTTAAAGTAATGCAAAACTTTATTCAAAAATGAAAGATTTAAACTTGGCATTATTTGAAATGCAATAAACATTCCCAAAAAAGGCTTTTTTATATAGACTGAAATGTGTGATGTTTCAAAACGAGGAACAATTGGCAGGTGTGGTTAAACAGATCCACTGTCCAACTCACGTACTTTGTAAAATACAATAGTTCTGTTGCTGCTTATCCACAGCCAGGGGAAAGGAGTGGTTTCTTGGCCTTGAAAACGCACAGATTGTAATGCTTCCGTGCAGAAAGTGTCTTCCCCTCCCCCATACTGTAAAAGACTTGATGGGAGAAATAATTTCCCCCTTGATGAAAAAAGTGTTTTATCGAGACAGAAGATAGCAATCAAGAGTCTGACTAAAAAGTTCTTAAAAGTGAAAAAAGTGGATGCTCTTGACTGGTCCTATAAAACCAGATTAATCAGAGTGATTGGATAATTTGCCCTCTGACTAACAAGAGGTCATCCTCTCTCAGTTCACATTTCATGGACAATAAAGTCGGTTTTGCAACAGCTGTGCAAAGGCCAGGCAAGGAATGACAATGGAATCCTCATGAATATCCTTAGGATTAGGTTCATGAGCTGAAGTTGCTTCTCACTGGAAGGTAAAAGAGAGAACTCAGCAATAGAGAAAATAAAATGTACAGGCTGATGCTCTTTCAGCTCAAACCCGAGGTGAAGAAATTAGAGAAAAGTGAAAAGCTGCACTACCCTATTGCAAAAGAGAAAACTGACTTTCAACATCACTGGTTTTCCTAGTGTTGGAACTACTTGCCATTACAATCAGTACAAAAAACATAGCCTTGCACTGCTGTTACTCCGTTCTCTGCCTCTATCATTCCCTGATTCAGCAAAGCATTCCTATTCAAGAAGGACATACAAGCACAGACTTAAGCCATATTGAAATCTATGGGACTTAAGCACATGACTAAAAGATAAGCGCATGGTTAAGTGCTTTATTAAACAAAGCGGACTTAAACGTGCTTCAGTACTTTGATTAATTGGTTCCTTGGTTTATTTCATCCACCTCTTACATCATATCTCAAACATAGACCGCGTGCCCTTTGGAGGCAAGAACTTTGCTGGTTGGACTAGATGATCTCCTGAGGTCCATTCCTGCCCTAATATTCTATGATTCTATCTGTCTTTTACCATGTGTCATTCATAACTTAACACAATGGGTGATCATTAAGTTTGGGGCCCTGAGATGGTACTGTAACACAGATATTAATAATTGAATAAAACATTCTAATAATGATTAAAGACTGAGATTTGGACACACCAGAACTTCTGGTGTTGATCCTGTGAGGTGATAATGTGTCCTCAACAACCATTAAAGTAAGTCTTGTTACAGGGCAAGTGACAGATCTTCAACTGGTGTAAATTATTAAACTTCATTGACTTCAAATCACAGTCGCTGGAGGTCTGGCCCCAGGAATCTCCCTAGCTTGTTGGTTGCAAAAAAAATTTTTAATCTCTCTCTTGAGGATTTCTGAGATCTGTTTTCCCATTATATGGAAATGTTCTGGTTTGATCAAAGGCATCAGTTGGGATAAATAATGAAAATGCAATGCAGTGACCATTTTAATCACATTAACTGTCCTCCAGATGTTGAGATTATGGTATTTTATTTCCATCTGTATAATTTGATTGATACATAACTTCAGTCCCATTGTCTCTGACCCTACTCCTAAAAGCTCTGATTTATTTCATTCCAAAGGACAGCAGATTTTTCTTGACATCTGACAATTTTCATTGACCAGAGATGGGCAGAGTTTAGAAAGGGACAGGACCTCAGTCTTGGATCTGTTAGTTTTTGCAGCCTAATATAGTGCAAGTGCCTAGAGGCCTGATCCTGAGAGGTGCTAAGTGCCACCAAGTTGCAGGTAAATCAAGTTGTAAGGGAAATGTGGAACCTCAGTGGTGTGTGCTTGAGAAGGGAATGAAGGGATAGGACATGGGTGACCAGATGTCCCGATTTTAAAAGGACAGTACTGCTGTTTGGGGCTTTTTCTTATATTGGTGCTTATTACCCCCAGCCCTGGCTCTGATTTTGCACACTTGCTACCTGGTCACTGTAGTCATTTTCCAGTAGATACCCCCTAGTGGAAAGATAGAGAAGGTGGATGGTGTCATGGCTAAAGTATGGGTTAGGAGTCAGACCTCAGTTACATTCTTAGCACTGCCAAGGACTTCCTATATGAAGTTGAGCAAGGCACTTTATATCTTTTTCTTACCCATTTCTAGAGTGCTAAAATTGTTGGAGAAACCTCTTAGAATTTATCCGCTCAGTTCTCAAGAACTCAGCTCAATTCTGAACTAGCTGCTGAGGTTTCTTTATCGGCATGCAATCAAACTACAGAGAGTGAACAGACTCACATGTAGGGGTGGGTACAGTGTATCCAACACATCTAAAGCATTAATAATTATTAATCGGTTCATATAGAGATGCTAAAACAGAGGCCTGCTATTCTGCATTGTATCACACTATGATTTGTTCATTAATTTCTGGGAACCAATTTCTATACAAATTACGAGCTGTTCACACACCACCCCACGCTGTCTGTTGCACATTGCTTACTTCCCTCTTTTGCTAACTACGTATTCTACATGTTTACAAAGCCACTTATATGCTTTTTTATTGATTCATGTCCTTGCTCTGAATAAACCTACAAGCACCATAATCTCTGAATGTCTTCACTTCTCCTTGCCTCAATTTTCCCATCTGTAAAATGAGATCATACTTGCTTGACAGAGGTTTTATGAAGTTATTTGATGCATATACAGCACTTTGAACAACTAGGATGGAAGTTGCTACAAAAATATAGAGTATTATTGTTTTACAATCATTTTGACCACTTCTGCTTGTGTTGGATGGTTATTTCAAGAGAATTGTTGGCTTTTCCCAAAGGGATAGAACCAGTATAAGGGCCAAAAGGAAGCACCCGGCTTTTCTTTCCTAAAGCTAACAGGCCAAAGAAACTGAGAACACTGTGACTAGGTGGTGACAGCTGTCAATCCAGCACCTTTCCAGCCGACCAATCAAGCAAAAAACCCAAAGCAAAGCAAAAAAATTCTCTCCACACTCACAATTAGACAAGAAACCATCAAGGCCTTAATCATTATTATCTAACGAGTTGTATGCCCCCATCACCCTAGCATCTGGACAGAAATGACAATATCCTGATGAATGAGATAAACAACAATTCTCTGTAACAGTCACCATTGTTATAATTTTTAAAACTATTATTAGACAGGCTTTATTTTTCCTCTGAAACAATGCCAGACATGGAATTTCTGAGCCATCCCCTAAAAAGGCAGTTCCAAGACCTCCATCTGGAACGGTGCTACTTGAAATTCCTGAACTCCTAGACTCGCAACCCCAGACTGCATCACTAATAAGTACAAGCTCCATCACATGCAATATTCTGCAGATGTATCCAAGAAGTTTGCAGATGACGCTAAGATGGGGAGAGTGGTAGATACACTGGAGGGCAGGGATAGGATACAGAGTGGCCTAGACAAATTAGAGGATTGGGCCAAAAGCAATCTGATGAGGTTCAGCAAGGAAAAGTGCAGAGTCCTGCACTTAGGACAGAAGAATCCCATGCACTGCTACAGACTAGGGACTGACTGGCGAGGCAGCAGTTTGTCAGAAAAGGACCTGGGGGTTACAGTGGACAAGAAGCTGGATATGAGTTAACAGTGTGCCCTTGCTGTCAAGAAGGCTAAGAGCATATTGGGCTGCATTAGTAGGGGCATTGCCAGCAGATTGAGGAAAGTGATTATTTCCCTCTGTTCGGCACTGGTGAAGCCATGTTTGGGGTACTGTGTCCAGTTTTGGGCTCCCACTACAGAAAAAATGTGGACAAATTGGAGAGAGTTCAGCAGAGGGCAAGAAAAATTATTAGGGGGCTGGAGCACATGATTTGTGAGGAGAGGCTGAGGGAACTTGGATTAATTAATCTGCAGAAGAGACTAAAAGGGAGGTTGATAGCAGCCTTTAACTACCTGAAAGGTGGTTCCAGGGAGGATGGAGCTAGGCTGTTCTCAGTGGTAGTAGATGACAGAACTAGGAGCAATGGTCTCAAGTTGCAGTGGGGGAGGTGTAGGTTGGTTATTAGGAAAAGCTTTTTCACTAGGAGGGTGGTGAAACACTAGAATGGATGATCCTAGGGAAGTGCTGAAGTTTCCATCCTTAGAGGTTTCTAAGGTGCAGTTTGACAAAGCCCTGGCTGGGATGATTTAGTTGGGGTGGGTCCTGCTTTGAGCAGGGGGTTGGACTAGATGACCTCCTGGGGTCCCTTCCAACCCTAATCCTCTATGTTTTTAAGAAACTTTTGTAAATTTCTAGAATTGTTATTGAGAATCCTGCACGTAACTGCAGCACACCAGTCCAATCAATGTAGACACACACACCCACACACAGACACTTAAAACAGCTGGTGTGGGGGAGAAGTCACCGGTTTACCCAATAAACATGATGTTCATATTAGAGTTAAAAGATTTCCTCAGAGGCTTTGCTTCCAGACTTGGTTTTTTTAGTTTACTTTTTGACACTTGTGACAGGTTGGCTGACAGGGGCTAGTTCAGAAAGAATTCTTACTGCCAAATAAAATCTGAACTCAAGGGGAATTTGTTTAATTGTAAAAATTGAAAAGAATTGAAAAATTGAAAAGCTGCCTTTTAAGGGCTAGACTAGTCCTAAACAAATACAAAATGCAGGTAGCTGACATCTGCTGGGTCAAAGGAGTTTGACAGCTTGGTTTATGCTAGCCAGGTCTGCAAAAGAGAAAAGCCCCTTGGCTTTCTCCCAGCTTAAGTTTTCTCTCTGGGTTTCTTTTCCTGCTGGTCTCCCCGCTCCTTCTAATTGTCTCTCTGACAGTCCAACACGCTTTGGTTTTAATTGGCAACTGCAAAATTCCTGACAGTTCTGTCCCATGTAAATCTCTTTCTCTAGCTCTCCTTGGTATGTAAGTAACAATGGGTTCCATCCCATTGCCCTACACATAGGGGCAGTAAAAGTAGGCAACCGCAGCCATTCCACAAGGAAATTAAACCTTTTTCTGCCAACCCCACCTCTTCTGGGAAAACTCTATGGAATTGAATAGGGATCAAACCAATCAGGGTCTATGCGAATCCAACAGAGTTCTGTAGCAATGACTATGAACACCCACAGAGTGCTAGAGAGCAGGATCCCTTCTGTAGAATGGTTAGATTGTCTTATCGAATGTATTTCACACACACACACACACACAATGACCATAAAAGAACATCTAAGGTTGCAAAGTCACTATGAAATGCCAGAAATAAGGAGCCTTATGCCACCTTAATTCAGTAGCCCCTTGTGCATGTGCATTATGATGCAGTCTTTGAACACATGATCACATCCTATTTTTGCTACAGGACCTCTGTGGACAGTTAAGGTTATTAGAGATGCATATGTTGTCCGGGTGCCCTCCAAAAAAAGAGTCATTCAGAGCACAGGAGAGAGGCTCCTTGCTCTCAGTTCCACTGTCTGGCCCAACCCTGGCCCGTATCAGCTGGGAGCAGAAGTTACAGGGAGAGTCTTCCTGGGACACTACAGGCAGCCTTGGGCTGGAGCATGCTCAGTTGCTCTGTGGCAAGCGTCCATGCACTACGTGATCTGCACTAGGAGCTGTGAGGGGATGGAGCACGCTCAGTGAGGACAGAACCTTCAAAAGTTTAAGCTGCTAAAACGGAAGCAGTCTCTATCGAGTCTGTGGAAAGCTGATAACTCGGTCCCACTTCAGCAAATTTTCACAGGAATAGCAAAAGGCACACCCGACACAAAGGCCACCCCACTGCCAAATATCAAGTCTCTTCTCCAAAGCATGGCGGTGTGAGAGCTGTTCAAATAAAGGCGTCAAGAATTGTTTGGGGTTTTTTTACATTGGCAAAAAAACTGATTTTCCCTAACCTCATTGCCTGTGTCCTCTAAGTGGACCTGATTTATTTTTGAGATCTATAATGCCCTCAGAAGAATACGACATATTCTTGTTGAACCAATTCAAGTACATGGTACATGGGAAATGCTAGCCCTGTTCACCCAAAAACGTACTTTCCTATATAAAGATAAAATGCATCTGGCCCTAGCACATGGATGAGCTGGTGACGCAAGCAACTTTCTGTCCACCTGCCATTCACAACAGTAGAGACTTATACCTCACTACAAGAGTGTAGGGAAGGCGCATAGCCAATGGCTTTCTTTCTGCAATGATCCATGGAGTTGGCCAGGTGCACCAGATGGACAGCAGGTTGATCTAGCTAAAGGATGGTGCAGGATGCCTGCTCCTCGTGTGTGTAGCACCTCAGGGAAGCATTGTACCTCCAAAAGCATGATCCCTTCCCCAGCTTTCCCCTGGGACAGTGGAGCTCTCCAGTGCCTTTAATGCTAGCCAGTACCTAAGTGACACAATGTAGCCCTTAATATTTGGATCTCTCTATAGAGCTTTGTTCTTTGAGTATTGTCTCTATGTTTTGGCTTTTGAACCTTTTGATTACAGATGAGCCTAAACCAAAACACTGCATCAAGCTCCTGTAAAGTTTGGGGAAATTCAGATTCTTCTCCAACAACATTACTGAAGGGAAAGGAAAAAAAGACCGATTCCCAAACTTGACAACAGATGATGGATCAAGTCCTGTTTTCCCTCCTGGATTGTTGGCACTTGACTTCAAATGACTGGTCTGGCAAGGGTCACTAGGTTACACATAATCTTACAAGTTCTTCTTCTCAGTGTGAGAGCAAGTTTTGAATCTTTGGAGACATGCCTGTATTGTTGGTTTGGTTATGCAAGGTTCTGTACAGAAGCTGTTGTAAGCATCAAGAAGTTTTGCTCTCTGAAAGAATGAGTAATTGGTGCAGAGTTGTTTCCTGGGAACTGGGGACTGGCATGTAGGCTGAAATTTTTAGAACGCAGGTTTGCCAGCATACTGTGTGTGACTGCCTCTGGTCCAGGACTGTTGTATGTGTGTAAATAAAACAAGCTATTGGCTCACTGATATCCACTGCACTGGGAAGCAAACCTGCAAAGCCCTGGAATTTCTGCTGCACTAGAGGGTAACGTTGGTGTCAGAATGGAATGCTGGTGTGAGACTGGGATAGGATTTCCAAGGAGAGAAACTGTGAGCTGGTATTCCTACGGAACTAAAATGAAACAAATAACCGGTGCCTGCAAAAATCAAAGCTGGTAGGAGGCACTAAGAGCTAGCTAGAAGGATTTGCTTTTTAGAGCAAAATATCCAGGAGCCCGAGCCAGAATAAAAATATTACTGCTTTCAAAGGCCATTAACTTACTTTGAGAAGTGATGGCTTTGGTTACTTGTTACTAGTGAGATCCACTCATAAAATTAGGTAAAGATGAAAAAGAAAAAATCCACAGGAAGAGCTTTTTAGTCTGTGGTCCCAAAGAAAGGATATTAAGCAGAAATATACAAACTAGAAAGCCAATTTTTGTAGCCATTCCATGCACTCAGCAGCTCTGGGGTTGGTAGGAATAATAAAATAAGTCTAACAATAATAAAACCCTTATCTAATGTTTTTCATCCATAGATCTCAAAGAGCTTCACAAAGAAGACGTTTTAGAGCAGAACAGATACTGATTTTTTTTTGTTCAGAGGCCGAACTGAAAAATCCAAATCCAAAATCATTTCCAAGTTGAATAATAAGAAATCTAGCTAAAGTTCAAAATGGAACATGGTTTTGAAACAAAAAGTTGAACATTAGGTTTAGAAAAATGCTGAAATGAACCATTTTGACTTTTTCAAAAGAGAAAACATTTTTTTCATCTGAAACTATTTGCCAAATTTGACCCAAATTTGTGGCCAGTTTTGGTTGACCGGAAAGTGCATTTTTTAGTGAATAAATTATTCATTTGAAAATTTTCCCCCTGCTATGTTCATCATCAGTAATCCCACATCAGATACTAAAAACTGCCCCAAAAGCAATTTTAATAAGAAGCTTTTCTTGAGCCTGCTCTTAGAATTTATTCCTGATGTGTTCTTCTTTGTCCCATCAACAGTGGCTGTACTTCACTGAAGGCAGCTTTGCAAAATTCAGCTGGCCCAATGAAAATAATTTTTTTTAAATGCATGAATATAATGTCTCTCTCTCTCTTTTTTAAAATCACTCATCGTGGCAACGGATGGACGACCACTTGGATTCCAGACTGGTACAATTGCATGACAAGTTAACAAGACTTTTTTTTAGAGTTTCCTTGTAATTCTGTCTGTTCAGGTGTGGGCAGCCCCTGAGCTCCCCCTTCTGGCCTGCTGCGACACTGCATGTGTGCCCCACCAATTTTCACTGGTAAGACAGCAAAGCAATTGATTCATTTTGTCTGCCCAATGAGTGCAGCAGCAAACACGTGTAAACACATATGTCCCTTTTAATCAGGTTTCCAAGATAGGAATAATTTTAACAAGCAGTTCATCAGGACCCTGGTTCAGGGCTCCCAAACTTATGGTCTACAGCCAAATCTCTGAGTCAATTTAGGTTTGTATCCTGGAGAGCTGTTGCCACTCAGTACAGCCTATCTGGTTTCTTCTCCCTTTCTCCCTCTCTGCTTTCTGCTGTTCCTGTTTATATGGCTCAGTCCCCAGGGCTGGGCCTCCTTGATTATCCTCAGGATAAGGCTCCATGCTGTCCTCTAAACTGTGGCAGTCCACTTTCTTCCCATACACTCCTTTACAGTCTCCAAATAAAATTGGTGTGTCACCATAATCTTCCACCCTGTGGGATTTCCAGGTGAAGCAGGATGATTTCAGTGGTGCTGGGGTCTCATGAGGGTGAGTTTTACTCTGAGAAATTAGCTTAAACTGTATAAATGGGAGACAATGATGGCCATCCTACAGAAAGCAGCACCTTGGTATCTAGTTAATTCCCCACTGTGGTTAATTGTGGTTGTTAGGGTATAAGTACATAATGTAAGTGTGTACAGGTATTTAGGCCTGCGTATCAGCCTGAGCTGATATTCTGGGCCTGTGTGCCTGCCTGAAAGCTAAAGTCTCTGTGATACATGTTAGCAAAGACCAAAAGACATAGCGTGTTCCTTTTGCCTGCCTGCAATTAGATGGGTTTTCTTTATTACTGTGAAGAGATAAGGGATGTAGTTAAAATAGTTCAAGGCACAGTGAAGGTGTGATATGTATATTTAGCTCAAGAGCAAGTGTGCTTCAACAGCAGCAATGGGAACAAGTTGTGGACTACAAACTGCGGTATGTTGAGAGAACTTCCTGCCGGGAAGCACCCTCTGCCCTCCCCAGCAGGGAGTTTCTGCGCTTACGGAGGCTGGGAGCGGGAGCATGTGGCAGACAAGAAGGGAGGAGGCCGATGGACTGTAATCCTGTTCTGTGTTTCCTTGCAGAATAAAACCTTGTTCCTGGTGATTGGTCTGCATGAGTCTGGTCTGAGTGAATCCACCCTGACACACAACGCAGAGCACACAAAGGAGCCTCGGGCCCAGTTTCCCAAAGCTGTATAAAAAGTCACAAGGCAGACTTTTCCTATCTTGAACACCTCATGCTGGGCTACTAGACAGGAAGGGCTACATATAAATGCACAAATGAGGGAAAGCTCTGACTCCTCTTCCAAACAGACACCAGAGCAAGGCCAAGCAAGTGGCTGGGGAAGCGAGGGAGGTGAAGGGAGGTGTTAGAAAGAAACATGAACAGAGGACCATAAACTGCCCATGGCCAAGCTGTGACCCCGCTCCCAGCCTCTCCCAGGGAGTACAAAAGGGGTTGTACTAAAGCCCCACATTCAGATCCCCAAAAAGGGAACATGACCATCTATTGGAGGGTGGTACTGTGGAGGAGCTACAGGTATAATGCAGGCGATCAAGAGGGAGTGGGGGTTTCGTCGACATATGGTACCATGGTCAGGGAAAGAGGGAAGGCTGTGGGTGAATAGAACTAGGGTTGGGCAGGCACAGAAATTCTATTGGTGTATAGCGAAATAAGCCCGACTGGTGTGAAAGGCTAGCATACAGTTATGGTTTTAAGCTTGTCAGTATAACCCCCAATAAACCCATCATGGCTGCAGTGCCTGCAGATTGGACTCTTTTGCTTTCTGGAGAACTGTATCTGGGAACTTAGAGGGGACAGAACGGGTCAGCTCTAGCAGTGGTCACTTAACTATTTTCAGTCAGTCCCCATTATTCATTCTTTACTAAGTCATTAGACACATGGACAGTGCTTGCAAAACCTCTATGAATCATCATTTCCAAATGTGTGCTGGCCACCCTTAATGTGCTATCGCAAGCCACATTTTAATGAGGGAGGCATAAACAAAGGTAAGTGCTGAATTGATAAAATAGTTTGCTTTGATAGGCTAACACCATATGGGAAAACTTTGAATTTTTTTTCTAAATATGCGAGGTTTTTTGCCCATACACCATTGCAATGTTGGAGCACAGAGCTGGGAGTGAAGCATTCTGGGTTTTATTCTGTATGTTGCCATTAATGCATTGCATGTCTTTGTGAAAGTCACTTAGACCAGAATTTTAAAATGTAGCTTCCTAAAGTTAGGCACCTAAATCCGTATTTGGTCAGATTTTCAGGAGGCAGGACCGGAGGCAGGACTACAATCTGGCTCTCTATTAGTGCTTTGTAGTGCCACCATGATGCGCTTGGTTACTAAAAACATGTCTCAAAATCTATCTGCCTAAAGCAGTCGCAGCTTCCAGGGCAGGCATTTGCTTTAAAGGAAAATAAAGTAGAAGTAGAAAATCATTGTGAGCCAGTTTTGAAAAATGACCGCTTTAATTACATTTGAGCTTAATCCGAATTTACTTTGTTCTTCTAGAAAGCAAGATTAAAGTTCGAAGTTAATGCTCCAAGACAAACTGTGCATTTAGTTTTGGACAGCATTATATTAGAGAGAGAATTAAGTGAGAAAGATATTCAATAGCCCAGCTCTGTTCTCAGCTCTTTGATCCTTAATTACATGTCTTTAGGATGACAAACCACCACCCTAATCACTCTTGTTATTTCAACTGGGATTGGAAAATTAAACAGTTAAAAGAAAGGAAGAAATTTCTTGAGGCTGATCACAAAGAAAGGATCATGGTCTTGTGGTTAAAGTTAAGGTCTGGTCTATGTTACAGACCTATATCCGTATAACGATGTCAGTCAGGAATGTGAAAAATCCGTATGCCTGAGTGATGTAGCTTCACTACCTAAACCCACATGTAGACAGTGCTGTGGGACAGGGGAGCATCTCCTGTCGATATTAATCCACCTTCCCGAGAAGAGATAGATTAACTATGCCAATAGGAGAGCTCTGTTCTGAGGGCTCTGAGCATCTTCATTAAAGTGCTGCCGTGGTGCAGCTGCACTGGTACAGCATTTTAAGTTTAAACTCACCCTAAGACTTGTGTTTTGGGGAGGTGTCGGTTGTTATCTGTGTTGCAGTTGCATTTAAAGGCACCATCTGTAATTAGGGCCCTATTGTGCTAGGTGCTGTAAAAACACAGAGTAAGACAGTGCCTTCTCAGAAGAATTTACATATTATTCTGCTCTGTATAGGTTTTTACTGATCAGCATAATATCTGAGCACCTTCCAGTGGTTCATTAAGCAACAGGACAACAATCCTCTTGGGACATAAAGTGTACTCTCATCTTCTTCCTAGTTAGGAAGTTTTTCCAGGTATTTAATCTAAATCTGCTATGCTGTAATTTGAACCCATTGCCTCTTGTCCTGTCCTCTGTGGTGTGAAAGAAAACTTTTCTCCATCTTTTTTATGGCAGCCTTTAAGTATCTGAGGACTGCTATCATGTCCCGCCTCAATCTCCTCTTTTCCAGCTAAATATACCCAGTTCCTTCAGCCTTCGCTCAATTGGCTTGCATTCCATCCCTTTGATCATCTTTGTCACTTGCCTCTGGATCATTTCCTGTTTCTCTTCATCCTTTCTATACATTGATGACCAAAATTGGACACAGTTCTCCTGCTGAGGCCTAACCAGCAGTAGAGCTGTACTGTTGCCTCCCGTGACTTGCATGCTATCCTACCGTTAACATAATCCAAAACTGCATTTACCTTTTTTTGCAACAGCATCACATTGTTGCCTCATGTGGTGACTGTGATCCACCACAACTCCTAGATGCTTCTCAGAAGTGCTGCTACCAAGCCAGTTATCCCCCATTCTGTATTTTTGCATTTTTTTCTTCACTATGTGTAGCACGTTACATTTGTCTTTGTTAAATTTCATTTTGTTATCTACAGCCCAGTTATCCAGTTTTTCAAGATCCCTTTCTCCTCTAAAGTGTTTGCAGCCCCACCTAGCTTTGTGTCATCTGCAAATTTAATCAGTATGCTCTCTATTCATCCATCCAGGTCATTAATAGGGATGTAAAATAAAACCAGAACCAGAACAGATCCCGCGGAGCCCCACACGAGACCTTCTTCCAATCTGAAATCATTCCATTAATAGTTACTCTTTGTTTGTGGTTGTTTATTTAGCCAATTACGTATCCACTTAATAGTAGTTCCACCAACAAACTCAAAAACCTGCTAAAGGACAGTTTCACTCCATCCACAGGGTCAGGGAGCCAAAGGCCTGGTGAATCACCATTATTTTAAAGTAGCCTTGACACGCTGGCCCACAAAGGGCGCTTCTATCCCCATTGTCCAGAGAGATACCCTTGGTTTTCTGATACCCAGCACTGGATGAAGGAAGAGGGGTAGAAACACAAGTGCTGAGCGTGGAACATGAAGTTGGATACAGACAAGATAAATATTAATTTCTCAGAGTCTACGTCAAGGCTGAATTACAGGCCAAGAGAACTTCGCTATCGGCCTTCACTGAAGCTGCCCCATCCCTCCCTTTTCAGGTGTTGCGTTGTGGAGGAGTGAAGCCAAGGGATGATGTGACTCCCACCTTTTATAGCTTCCTCCTACTTCCTGGAAAGATCTAAGCATGTGACATTGGGGGCTCAACCCCGTTGGTCAAGCAATCCCCATTGTGCCCATGCTTCCACGGTGAAGTCTCTAGGGATGGGGTTTGGGAGAGCAGACTCCCCTTAAAGGCCCATCAGCACCTTTGGCAACTCCATTGTTGAACCTGAAAAACTGATTTGGGTGTATCTCACCTCACAGCATGTTCTACTAACATGTACAGCAATATTTCATAACTTCGCCTATAATGGCAGCATATACAATCAACAGGGTATTGATGTTCAGCAGATCAAGACTTTTAAAATGATACCGCACAAGGCATTCATTGTACAGAACATATCATAATTATAGGATGGTGGTGAACATGGGGTTCCTGGGATGTTGCTTTCGGACAGAGTTTTGCAGACAGTAATTGTCTGCATACAGGGGATCACACCCCAGATGTAGTGTGGGGGATTATGCCCTCTTCCCCTGACAGTTACCTGAGGGATATGGTTTTTCCTTGCACTGTAGCATAGCTAAACACCTGTATAGCTTGTCATACCAACAAAAATCTAACTGAATTGAATTGAAAATGGATTCATTTTATGCAGCAGCAGCAGCAGATGACAAGGCGTGGTGAACACCCCCACCCATTGCTTTACACACTCATTCACTCATTCCATCTTAATTGTGCTTGCATTCTTTTAAGGAAATGGTTTCGCTCAATGGATGGCATTTCATTCTGGAAAAGGGAGAGGGAGTCAGCGTAGTATGAATGGGCCTCTTCCGCTGAAGTTTCGTTGCAATTCGGAAACAATTATAGGGGGTGACTCATCCATAGCCATTCTCCATCGATGAGATACGCACTCCTTAAGAACAGTTCCACTTCTTTGTTCCGGAGAATGGAACATTTTAAAGCATTGTACTGTTGCCAGGAGCAAGTGCTATTCAAAGAAATCTCCTGGTATGAGCTGAGAGTAGCCTAGAAGGATTAGATCACAATGAAAGATGATGAGATTGAAACCTGAAAATAGCCTTAACACTCATGGCTGCTATGAAACAAGATGAAGGAACAGGCCCTAGCAATGAATTGTTCTGAATGTTGTTATCTGTGACCTTTCTGTGCCCTGCCAAGAGAGGCTTGGTTTCGGTCTAAATGGATCTGAGACTAGAGTAGGTAAAAAGGGGACTTGACTGAAACATTTAGAATTATGAAGGGTGTAGCAAGGCAAAACCAAAAAGGTTTCAGTTTTCTGGTGGCACGTGGAGCACTTCTGAGGAAAGCACTTCCCGTGAAATTTTTTATTTGTCAAGAACCCAATTTTCTGCCAAAAAATTAAGGAAAATTTCCAGCCAGGCTTAGTCACCTTTAAAGAAATCAGGTGAAATATGCTACATACATGAGAGGGTTTGAAAGGGTTTCAAATGTGTGGGGCAGATTATCCCACATCCTTCTGCTATGAGGGTCTTACACCTTCCTCTCAAGCTTCTCGTGCTGGATGCTGCCAGAGACAGGACAGTGATTAGAGAAGCCTTGAGTCTGATCTAATGTGGCACTTCCTATGTGTTACAAACTATGGTGTGCACTAATGTGTTGCACTGTTCCACTGCATGGACACCAGTCTGCTTGAGCGGACCCAATCACTGGATCCTACATGCTTCCAAACCAGCTGGCTCTGGATAGAGTCTATTCATTGTTTCGAGCACCCAGGCTCTTGATGCACACCCTTCCTTGGGACAGGGAACTGCACCATCCAGCCACCCTGGACCTTGGAACCGGTGTCACAGACTGCCTGAGCCCTCCCCACTCACATATACATTCTCCCACAGAGTTCCATCTAGACTTTGGGCACTGTGGGCTTCTAGCTTAATCCCTTCAGAGACAATGCCAGAAAGCAAGAAACAGACTGCGTAAAGGAACTTCTCAACATCTATGACTTTACTCCTAAAGCATTTGAAAGCTGCAGACCTTTGAACATAACAAAATTCCTGAGATGCATCCTCTCCAGCCTGAGCTCACCCCTTCTGTGAGTCCACGTATCATCAGCATTTCAGGCTGGGCAGAGCCCTGCCTGCTCTCTCTCTCCTGCAAGTCCTTCTTCTGTGTGAGGATGGTCCATCCCCCTGCACAGAGAGAAGCCTTGCTCTTAAACAGTGCCTCCATCTCTATGCAATGTGCTCACACTGAGTTCCTGATCCATCAGTTATGCCCTGACCCCAAACATCTTTGAGGGACCTTGTGTAGAAAAAAACATTGTTCCATGGATCAGTCAGTAGTTAGGAGATAATCAGTCAATGGCCCGAGCTTGCAGTCTGAGAGGCTCTCAGTGATAACCCTTCAACGAGGAGCTTCCTGGCGTGTAGTACAATAGACAGGCCTGCAGCAGGTCCAGACTTGTGCAGTCAAAGTGCTAATATTTCCACACATACCGCAACACAGAATTCACAATCTGATGCAGGCGTATCCCACTTTGTCATGCTATGGTTATGCCCACACTGCAGCTAGGAATGAGCCTCCCAGGTCGGGTGGACAGCCTCACGCTAGCAGGCCTTGAGCTAACGGGCTAAAAATAGCAGTGTGGGCAGTGTAGCTCCAGCAGAGACTTGGGCTAACCACCCGAGCTCAGACCCAGGGAAGTGGGTGGGGTTGAGAATCCAAGCTGGTGTTCGAGCTGCAGTGTCCACACTGATATTTTTAGCACGTTAGCTCAAGCCTGCTAGCGCAGGTCTGTCCGCGCAGCTCAGAGGCTTACTCCCAGCTGCACTATAAACATACCTCCAGTCCCTTGAAAAAATGCTTAAATCCGTTCCTCCCCCATGGCACAGGTACTATAAGTGAGCTAATACAAACTGCAAGCCCTCCTCCAAACACTTACTACCAGGCACAGCCCTTAGGATCAAAACCTTTCCCTCAAACTCAATGAGTCCCTCAAAGTCTCCTGATAGTTCACCCTCTGCCTGTGTCACCAGGGGTGGTTCTCCCCATTCCCCCTCCTCCAACTATCAGCCTTGGATGGACTGCCATGTCCAGGCTCTTTCGAGCAAGTTTATTGTGTCAATACAACTGAGTAACCAAACAGAAAATAATCTTTTAACTCACTCTTTGCTCTGAAGTTTCAAGGCCACGTATCCCAGGGGCCTCTGCTGCTTGTTCTCATGGCAGCTTCCCAGGGCTAGTCAGCTCTTCTCCCTTCCTAGAGAAGTAGTCCAGTGCAGCCTCCCTGAGCTCCTGGTCCCTTGGTCCAGCCTAACCCAATCATTCCCCCTTTGCTTGGCCTCTAGCAGCCCTTTATAGGCCCGGATAAAGCCCAGCACCTTTTAACTGACTGGATTGGGCTCACCTGCTCTGACACAGGGCCAGTTTTACTCACAGGGATCAGCTATCCTTTGACAACCAGTAAGTGTATTCAGGATTAGCCAGACAGCGGTATCAGTTCCTATGAAGAAGGAAGGCAGCAGGTGAAGAATGCTTTTCATATTCCCTAATTAATTTTCCATTGCTAATTGGCAGGTGTCCTAATATCATCATCATGAATCTTTGGAAGACTCCTCATTTAAAAAATAAATTTAGATTAAACGCCATATGGTAGGTATCATGGTATCTGGGGGACAGATGTTATATACCCACTGAGGGGACTTTGGTATAAATCAGGGTAAAGCATATCTGTTTTCCTAAAAAGGTGACTGAGGAGTGTCACACAGGACCATGTTAGGTTTTGGTTACATATGGTCCTACTATATAATCCCCATGGAAAGTAACAGATAAGCGACATCTAATGTCTTCCTCAGAATTCTTCCCTTGAAGTCCTTTCCTTCTTGCTCAGGCAAACTTTCACTGAAGTCCATCAGAAATCTGCATGAGTAAATATGTCCAAATCTGGCATAAGGTGAATGATAGAAAACCAATACAATAAAAGCACGTGAAGCAACTGCATCTTTCTGTTATGGCCCTTTGCATGGAAAGCTGCCTGCAGCACTTATGACACATGACTTGTTCTCTCCTTAAAGAGATCCTGTCAAATATTTATTTCAATTTGTTGAAATTGCTGTTGTTTGTCCCGTCCTCAAAAAGTTTCCATCAGTTTTTGTCCTTTTCCTTCTGCAGACACTGATGCTTTACTCCTGTGTTTCCAATGAAATTAAAATGCATCCTAAAATTGTGTGTGTTTTGTAGGATTCAGTTACTTTCTTATACATGCAACAGTAACACTGATTATATCTGCACAAGCCTGGAATAAAGGTTTGCACGGACATAGGCAAATTTGCTGCCGTCAGATTGATGTCTCTGGATCAACTGAGCAGACTGTGTCAATCCAGAAATTGACGGAGGAAAACCACCTCTGTAAGTGGCGCAGCGCAGTGTGGACGGCGCGCGGAGCAGATGCGGAGAAGTCGACGGGACATATGCAAGCTTTTTACGTCAACTGCCACTGAATCTGGAAGGTAAGTGTAGACCAGGCCATAGTGTACTTCCGTGGAGGATCTTAATGGACTTTACAAATGGGATTACCTGTATGGTTTAGGTAAGTGGTCAGGGTGCAGTGTGCGTCTGGGTGGAGGAGCGACACCAGTGCAGTTTGGGTAAGGGAGCACAGATGCTCCAAATGTTAATTATTTCAAATTTAAATTTAGTTAAATAGGGTTAAAACACTCCACTCCGGGATCTGGGATCAATCTCTATTGAGAAAAACTCTGAGGAAATATTGTAACCGTATCTTTGGAGAATTAAAAAAATAATTGATAATTGTCAGCACTGCAATGGTACTATTTTCCACAAAGAAACTCTTCTTATATAATTTCTTCCATGCATTAGTACTTACTACTTACTGACTCACTAACAGCAGACTCGTCAGCATCCTGGGATTTAATGAGACACCTCTTTTCTACAGGCAAAAATCTCCCATTGATTTAAATAGAAACAAGATTTGGCCATAAGTATTAACCTCACCCATCTGTTTAACTTGGGAGATCTGATATGATCATGCACTGCAGACAGTAGCTGGCCAAACCTCATTCAGTCAACTACACACTACAGATTTCAGTGGTGACGACAGGGTATTATGCCAATGTAACTCTGATGCCATATATCCCTGTGTAATTGAAATATATGCAAATAGGTAATATAGCAAAATGATCAGTGTCCCTCATTCCATTTGTATAATTAAGTAATTCCGTTAAAAGGGCATTTGGATAAGCAAAAGATCTTTCAATGAAAATTAAGGACATTGAGGAAAAAGGCCTTATTTTAGATGAGGTTTGGATAATCAAGGTGGATGGAATAAATGGCAGAAATCTCATTACGTTTCAGCAGCATCCAAACTGGAAAGCAGGCCTGTTTCAATTGTGAGTGTTTTCAAGAGACAAAACTGCAGATTATTGGCTATAGATCCCAATAATGAAATATAATGATACCTGAATTTCAAATGGGTTCACATTTGAGGCTCCAGTCTGCAGTTTTTTTGCAAACTGTGTTTTTAGTTGCAGCCATTTGCATGTGAAACAGCATCATGTAGCAAAGAGCAGTTACAAAAGGAATAATTGCACAGATATTTTTATAATTCACAAACACAGATACAGAAAGACAAGTGTGCCATTGAATAGTTCATGTTTTCATAACGTCGGTATTTTAAGAACAGTACAGTAGCTCTGATTTAATGGTGTACTGAGAAATTTGGGGATAACTACCGCAAGTCTTATTGTATGTCAACTATAATTGCAGCTGACTTCTTCTGGTTATTTAAAATGTAGATTAGTCTCATTGTTTCTCAATATTAGCCCCAGGTTTTATTTAAAAAAAAAATCAGCTGAGCATTATTGGCCACATGAAAGTGCCAGAGAAATGTAAAGTAAACACTTGAGTCACATCTGAAAAATGGGCATCACAGGCATACATAATATATTTAGAATGAGCCTTTAACTCAGGAAGCAATTCATTTCCTGGACTATGAGTTCTTTATAGTGATTCGTCAGTGTCTATTCTCTGGATGTAAAGGGCTGCATTAAAATCTGAATGCACTAATATATTCACAAGCTTTCAATCAATTTTAAGAATTTATGTGGCCCCAACTACCATGGTAACTGAGCACCTCACAGTCTTTAATATATTTATCCTTTCAACATCCCAGTGCTATTATCCCCATTGTATAGGTGGAGAACTTAGGTACAGAGAGGCAGCAGAGCACACACTTGAACCCACATTTCCCAAATCCTACACTAGTTGTCTAACAATTGCACCATCATAATGAAATAATATACTGAAGCTCACAATAGACAAATCACTGAGTAGTTCCATAGGCAGCACATTAAGAATGATGACAGTAGGCCACACATATGATAGGATTTACACAAGATAGGATTTACACTGGTGTAGCTAAGATCTCATTGTTTTCTTATGCTTCCCCATCTGTCTGCGGATGATACGAAGCTGGGGGGTATTGCTAACACGGAGAAGGACC
>ML675627.1:8365729-8512341 GCA_007922155.1 Mesoclemmys tuberculata | reverse complement strand
GTCAATAAACATATGGACAAGATTGATCGAGTGGATATAGTGTACTTGGACTTTCAGAAAACCTGTGACAAGGCTCCTCATCAAAGGCTTTAGGCAAAGCAAGAAGTCATGGGATAAGAGGGAAAGTCCTCTCATAGATCAGTAACTGATTCAAAGGCAGGAAACAAAGAGTAGGAATAAATGCTGAGGTTTCAGAATGGAGAAGGTAAATTACGGTGTCCCCCCAGGAATCTCTGCTGGGACCAGTGCTGTTCAGCATATTCATAGATGATCTGGAAAAAGGGGTAAACAGTGAGGCATCAAAATTTGCAGAAGATACAAAATTATTTGAGATACTAAAGTCCAAAGTAGAGTTACAAAGGGATCTCACAGCTGGGTGATGGGGCAACAAAATGGTAGATGATATTCAATGTTAATAAATGCAGCATAATACACAATGGAAAACATAATCCCAACTATGCATACAAAATGATGGGGTCTAAATTAGCTGTTGCCACTCAAGAAGGAGTTCTTGGAGTCATTGTGGATAGTTCTCTGAAAACATCTGCTGAATGTGCAGCAGTAGTCAAAAAATCTACGAGAATGTTAGGAACCATTAGGAAAGGGATAAATAATAAGACAGAAAATATCACGTCACTATATAAAGCCATGGTACATCCACATCTTGAGTATTGCATGCAGTTCTGATCGCCCCATCTCAAAAAAGACATTAGAATTTGAAAAGGTACGGAGAAGGGCAATTCAAATATTTTACGGTATGGAACACTTCTATATGAAGAAATTGTGAAGGGGTGTCCACCCTACAAAGGACTGGAAGGGTTTCAAGTGGCTAGGTAGGCCAATTAACTCCACAAGCTGCACTTGGAGGAAGAGCCAGGGAGCATGGAATTGACTGCAAACAGGTTATGTTGTGCAGGTACAGGCAAGGCCTATAAATCTAGGCAGCTGGCAACAGACAGCAGCTGCTGCTGGGAAAGGGCAGTTAATCCATGGGAGAGGGAGGAGTGTTTGGAGGCTGCAAAGATGTGCAGGCTGCAGTCAGTCCTTGGGAAGAGGGTTTGTAGCTGGTACACCCAGGGCAAGGAGGGACACTAGGAGATGTAGGCAGCAGTCCAGGGAAGGAGCAGTGAGGACTGGGAGAGGAAAGCCCAGAATTGCTGAGCTGAGAGTCCCTGGAAGGGAACCTAGAGTAGAAGGTGTGCCTGGGTTCCCCTACCAGTCACAAGCATACAACTGCAGGAAAAGGAGTTGACTGGATGAACTAATCCCCAGAGTGGCCAGGAGGAGGCGCCAAACTAGTGGTGAGTTGTGCACCCCATAAGAGAGATTGAAAAGACTGGGGCTTTTTGGCTTGGAAGACTAAAGGGGGATATATGATAGAAGGTCTATAAAATCATGAGTGGTGTGGAGAAAATGAAAAAGGAAATGTTACTTATCCCTTCACACAACACAAAAACCAGAGATCACTTAATGAAATTAATAGGCATCAGGTTTTAAACAAACAAAAGGAAGTACTTCATACAATGCACAATTAGCCCGTGGAATTCATTGCCAGGGGATGTTGTGAAGGCCAAAACTACAACAGGGTTCAAAAAAGGATTAGATAAATTCATGGAGGATAGATCCATCAATGGCTATTAGCCAAGATGGTCAGGGATGCAATCTGATGTTCTGGGTATCACTAGCCTATAACTGCCAGAAGCTGGGAGTGGATGACAGGGATGTACCACTTGATAATTACCCTGTTTTTTTTTCATTCCCTCTGAAGCCCCTGGCATTGGCCACTGTTGCAAGACAAGATACTGGGTTAGGTGGACCATGGTCTGACCCAGTATGGCTGTTCTTAAGTTTGTACATTGCCTCGCACATTGGGGTCCTGGTCCATGACTGGATCTCCTAACTACGCTACTTATAGCTTCCACTGAAAATTAATAGAAAGAGTCCTACTGACTTCTTTGGGGATTGGATCAGGTCCCAGTGATCATTAGGAAAGTTTCAGCTCCCATCTTTTACATCGTTTATCATTTACTGCCTCACTTACCACCTTCTCCTCATAATACCTGACTGAGATCATTTAAACACTTGCTTGTTAGTAGGATATAAATAGATTTTACTTTTACTGCCTGTCAGATTTAAGTTGCAAGCTTCATTGTCCCTCCTCCACACATACCTCTGCTGATCTATAACCAATTTATTGGAGAGAGAACTCTGGGTCATGTGACTTTTCTGATTGTGCTGAAGATGAGTTGTTCTTTCTTGGTGTAAGATTTCTGATTTAGACACACATATACATGGGCTCATGATCACTGCCTTGTCCCTCTGCAGCAATGGCAGCAGAAGAAAAAGAATTAGTAAATACCAATAAATCATGAAGGGCCTGGTCCTGCAAGATGCCAAGCTCCTGCTTGGGCTTAAATTCAGGACCTGGAAAAACCTGGCCCAAATAATTCACTTTTTACATTTATGCAGATCGAAATAAGCCTGGCATGTTGCAGTCAAGTGACATAAACCTGCTGTGATGTGCTAAGAGCCTCTGGACAGGGGCTGCGTGCCCACTACTTCCCACCTCTATCGATCAGAAATCAGTTTGTATCACACGTTGAAATCCCACTGCAATTCATTGCACACACCCCCATTAAAGTCAGTGAGTAAAGGTGACACACGTGAATGGATTAGTCACGTGAGTAAGAGTTGCAGGATTAGGCCCTAGACACTTATGTAAAAATTTAACTTTTTCAGGATATGTGCAGTGGGGGGAATTTGGATGAACATAAAGTGGAAAGAGTGCCTCTACCAAATCCGCTGCTCATAATGTGTGTATGAAAATGCTTAATTACAGATGTGTAGCATTAGATGTAGCCTTTTGGGAGAGGGACCGTGACTACCTCTGTGCTTGTACAGCACCTAGCCCAATGGGTTTTTAATACTGATGACAATCTCTGGGTGCTGCTATAGTATCAGTGATAAATAACCTGGGGGATGAGTAGCTAGATGTATTTATATCCCTGACTTGGATAGCTAAAACTAACTGGGTGAGGATATCCTAGTGGTTAGTTTGCCCTCTTTGCAGAACCACCAGATAGTTTGGAAGAATTTGGAATAGAATAATAGAATCATACAATATTAGAGTTGGAAAGGACCTCAGGAGGTATCTAGTCCAACCCCCTGCTCAAAGCAGGACTAACCTCAGCTAAATCACCCCAGCGAGGGTTTTGTCAAGCAGCAGCTTAAAAACCTCTAAAGATAGAGATGCCACCACCTCCCTTGGTAACCCATTCCAGTGCTTCACCACCCTCCTAGTCAAAAGCTTTTTCCTAAAGTCCAATCTAGACCTCCCCCACTGCAACTCGAGTCCATTGCTCCTCGTTCTGTCATCTACTACCATTGAGAACAGCCTAGCTCCATCCTCCTTGGAACCCCCTTTCAGGCAGCTAAAGGCTGCTATCAAATCCCCCCTCATTCTTCTCTTCTGAAGACTAAACAGACCTAGTTACTTCAGCCTCTCCTCATAAGTCTTGTGCTCCAGCTCCCTAATCATTTTAGTTGCCCTCCTTTGGACTCTCTCCAACTTTTCCACATCCTTTTTTTAGTGGGGGGCCCAAAACTGGACACAATACTCCAAATGCGGCCTCACCAATGCCGAATAGAGGGGAATAATCACTTCCTGTGATCTTCTGGCAATGCTCTTACTAATGCAGCCCAATATGCCATTAGCCTTCTTGGCAACCAGAGCACACTGCTGACTCATATCCAGCTTCTTATCCATTGTAACCCTCAGATCCTTTCCTGCAGAACTGCTGTCTAGCTCATTGGTCCCAAGTCGGTAGCTGTGCATGGGATTCTTCCGGCCTAAGTGCAGGACTCTGCACTTGTCCTGATTGAACCTCATCAGATTTCTTTTGGCTCAATCCTCCAATTTGTTTAGGTCCTTCTGTGTCCTATCCCTCTCTTCCAGGGTATCTATCGCTCCCCCTAGCTTCGTGTCATCTGCAAACTTGCTGAGGGTGCAATCTACCCCATCCTCAAGACCATTAATGAAGATGTTGAACAAAACCGGCCCCAGGACCAACACCTGGGGCACTCCACTTGTGACCGGCTGCCAGCTAGACATGAAGCCATTGATCACTACTCATTGAGCCCTATGCTGTAGCCAGTTCTCTATCCATTTTATAGTCCATTCATCCAACCCATATTTTTTTAACTTGCTGATAAGAATAGTGTGGGAGACCGTATCAAAAGCTTTGCTAAAGTCAAGGTATATCACATCCACCGCTTTCCCCACATCCACAGAGTCACCTCTTCATAGAATGCAATCAGGTTGGTCAGGCATGATTTGCCCTTGGTGAATCCATGCTGACTGCTCCTGATCACCTTCCTCTCTTCCGAGTGCCTTAAAATGGATTCCTTGAGGACCTGCTCCATTTAGTCCCTGCTAAAGAGATGATCAAGACGAAGCAGGGCACAGGTGCACTGGCAATAGATGAACCTATCAGTTCATGGTTTGCATGCACATTTTTGGAAAATTATGAAAGCAGATCTCTAATATGTTGCTTTATCTTGTTCCTTTGAAGTGGGCTCAGTGCTTAGCAGTGCCTACACACAACAGGATATCAAGAAATCTTCCACTTTTAGAGATGCATTATTAGATTCTGTTATTAGACTTAACTACCTCTTCCAGTGAGATGATCAAGTTGTTTTCTTCCTTTTATACTTGGACATGCTGAAGTCAGAAGTTTTACTTTCCAGTTACAATACAGAATAAAAAACAGGAGCAAGGCACTTCAAAGTAAAACCTTACTTAAGGTTTTAGCCATCAAGATTTCATTGTGAACCATTTAGATGTATTGGTGTTTAATATATTTCTGCTATTTCTTAACTTTCATTTGTTCTTTTTTAATCAACTGTAATGCAATTAAGTGTGAATGAAACTAAGGGCCTGATTTCTGCAAGCTGAGTGGTGGTCAATAAGGTCTTATCCAATTTGACTTTAAGGATTGGGACCAAAGGCAAGAGGAATCTCTTTTTAGACCTATTAGGCCAAATCCTCAGCTGGTATAAATCAACGTAACCCCATTGACTTCAATGGCCTTATCTTTCTAAGGTACTTATATGGCTCTCATTACCATAGTATCTGAGTGCCACCTTCTTCTCTTCTTTGGTGTGTAATTCAGTAGCCATTCTGGATTTGTTTATTGAAATGGAACTGTAGGTCTTGCATAGCCTCAGCAGTCAGGTTCTCTGCATCACTCAGGCCTGATCTTACAAAGTGCTGAGCACTTCCTGTGAGGTACTCAATATCCTCAATTCCCAGGGTCTTTGGTTTGAGGCAAGACTGCCCACTATGAGACTCAAACCCTGGAATTCTCATCCTGAAGACATAAGTGCACACAGCCAGTGTTCAGAAGGGAAAACAACCAAGTTATCAATATCAATTACTGTGCAGCTAAAGCCAGTGAGAATTTGTATTATCCTGCAATTTTGTCAGCTGCTCGCTGAGTTTTCTGACAAACAACCAGCACCAGGAGTCAAGGCACAACAATCACAGTTATTTTTGACTGCTGGAAGCAGAGCTGGTCAAAACATTTTCAAACAGTTTTCTGTCAGAAAACTCCATTCTGGCAAATTGAAGAATTTTGTGGGAACATGCTGATTTTGATACAATTGACAGAAAAAATATTTCAAAATGATTTCAGTTGACAGGGAGTGTTTCATTTCATTTTGACGTTCTCATTTTGTTGTGTTCCAAGTGTCTTGTTTCATTTCATCTTTTGATTTTGTACCATTTAATTAATTATAATGTTGTATAGCATATTCAATGTTCTAGATTACAGAATATATTTAATATGATAATGCTTTGATGCTATCTAAACAGAAGTTTTCATATGATCATTTTGATGTTTCTAAAACAAATTATTTTGGAATATTTGTTCCATAGTAAGTTTCAACATGGCAGAATTTCCCATGGTATGGAAATTCCATTTTCCAACCAGCTCTAATTGAAATGACATGAATATCATGTCATATCCCTCTAGTACTAAGGATAATTCAAAGTAGATATATTTTGTCACTGAAGCTACATCAAGGATGACTTTAATCCATTCTGTACCCTGTCCCCAGGCACTGGGGAAGAGGGCATCTCTTTACACTAGATAAACTCATTAGGCAGGAATCAAATTCTGCATGCTCATATCAGCTTTAATTTCTCTTGTATGATTCTGCTGGCTCTGTATTTAGCATTACTATTTTGTAGGATCACACAATTATTAAGATGTTTTTACTTGATTTTTTTTATTTGGTCTGGGATTTTAACAAAGCCAGAATTGGTGATGGCCTGACTCCAGATGTCACAAGCTTCATTGTTTTGATCCCATCTGGTTCAAGGAAGTTCTTCAATCCTTAAAATCACCAAACAGACAATAGATATTACAAGGAATCCATTCTGCTATGAGCCATGGTCAGAAACTGGCATGGAGGTAGGAGTGCCTTATCTCACTTGAATTGTCTCAAGAACTTTCCACTGAACCTGCAAATCTTTGCATGGTATAGAGCAAAAGGCACACGATTGCTGCATTGCATAATAATTCACAAGCTTTCTGCGAGATCACCCCATTACTGTGATGTGCACAAGTTAAGAAGGGATGTGGATAGAGATTGGGCATGTCTGCGAGGATATGGTTTTACCTGTAGTTCTTATCATACTAATCCAATGTACTGTGCATTCCCTTCTTGGGTCTCACCTCAAGCCACTACAGTAGGCAGGAGTGAACTTGGTAGACATGCAGTAGGATTCTACCTACTCTGATAAAGTCAGGCCAGATGGCTACCAAAGGGTGTACCAGGGCCGGTATGTGGACCCTAGAATGCAAAAGGCCCTTTTCCCTGCAGGCAGGGGAAAGGTTACTGCAGGCCAATTAGAGACACCTGGACCCAATGAAGGGCTTCTCCAGGTGTACTTAAACCCTCCCTTCCCAAGAGGGGGTGGGGGAAAAAAACCAGGAGGAAGCTGCCAGAAGGTTTGTGGCAGCTGGAGGAGAAACTCCCCTCCCCCCAGACTAGGAGATGGTGCTTGTTTGCAGCCAGAGGAGCAGAGAAGGAGAACCCCCCTGGCCCCAGCTGGCAGGAAGAAACCACAGCCAGGTAACTCCCTGAGGCAAATACAGGGGCTGAAACTATCTGCCTGCTCCGCTGGGGTGCAGGACACTCCTCAGGCCTGAAGTAAGACCGCATCAAGCACTCCGTGACGGAGGTTTCAGGGGGAAGGGACAAAGAACTTGTCCAGATTGGGGCCAGAGTTACCCAGGCCCCACTGATGGAGTAGACTGCTGCCAATAGCTGAAACTCAGGGGGAGTTACCCTACCACACTACCTAAATTCCCCTTGAAGTATTAATGAGATATATAGTGTTCTTCTTCACATCTTAGGACTTAATGCTTCATTTCTTCCTCAAGAAAAGTCAATCTCAGTGAGAGAGAGTCTTAAGAATTCATTAGGAATTCTAGCGTCTGTCTATGAAGCTGGTGTTTCTCACAAAGCAGTTCACCTGCCTATCACTCCATTTGCAGTCAATACCAGGTTCTCAGACAGAGTTGAGTGAAATGTGAAATTTTCACCTACCGGGAATACTGATATTTTTCAAGACATTTTTTCTTCCCAAATCAAGATCAAAAGCTGAAATATCAAACACTTTCATGGAAAGAAATATTCTGAAAAATCTCGAGTTGGAAATGTCATTGCTTTGCTTTGAGTCAATTCAACAATAAATTGCATTTTTGTATTTTGGCACATCATTTCACGGGAGTTATGGTTTGGGAGCCTGAAGCCCCCATTCTCCAATATGGGCCAATCTTCCATGATGCACCCACACTCATGTAACTCTCATGGAGAATCTTTTTTTTTCTTCAAGATTGAAGTTTTCCCACAAATTTAAATTGTGTAGAAACTACGTTTTCCATCAGAAAAACATTCTGATGGAAAAATCTCAACCTACTCTATCAGACAGTGCTACTGCTTTGTCAATCACCATTCAACGTCTTACTGAGGCCTGGTCTACACTTACCTTTTTGATTCGGTGACAGTCGATGGGAGATACGCAAGTGATGTAAATCACTTGCGTATCTCCCATCGACTTACCGACGTCTCCTCTGCACGGCGTCCACACTGTGCTGCACCGACAGGAACAGCGCTCCCTTTGACACAGCGCTATGCCACTTACCGACGTGGTTTTCCTGCGTCGCTTCCTGGATCGACTGAGCGCGTCTATACAGACCGCTCAGTCGATCCAGAGCAATCGATGTGACGGCGGCAAATTTGCCACCGTCAGTGTGGACCCAGCCTGAGTAAGTGTTGTAGTGTGATGCTAGTACAGTGCAGATAACCACCTGCAGGAGCTCCCATTGTCTCTGGAAGATCAGGCTACACAGATGCATTTCGACTTACTGTGCGGAATGCATATATGACAGCCACCATCTTCCCCAGACACCATGGACCGAACCAAGGATCTTTAGAGGTAAAAGCATGAGTTCATGCAGCCTGAGCTAAAGCTTTATTGCCAGTGCTGTAAGAGACTTATATCAGGAACTCTTCCTCACCAGCGGGTTACACATAGTCAGAGCTGGGTTTGTCCGCTAATGTTTCCTGCTAGGTTTGTACTTTGGTGCCAATGGTGAGGCTCTCAATGAAAGGTAAGGCTTGGTCGTGTCCCTCTACAATAGTCAATATTGTGGTGCTGCAGGAATGCTGCAGATATTCAGGCAAAATGGCAAAACCATACTAAGTAATTGTGTTAGCTGCCTTTTATTTGCCTGGTTACATACCATTACATCTGCTATTTTCTGTTACAAATTCACTTTTGAAAAGTACCTACTGATTCTAAAATGAATGGTCTTAACAGAACCTTTAGCAGACAGATCCACAATAATAACAAGGGTTATGTACGCCTAACCTCCTGTTCATTTGTCATTTGTCAAAGTGTCTCAAGAAAACACTGAATATACCTCTGGCCCTCTTCATCTCTGGTTCTAGCCCGAGCTCTCTGTACAGATTAAAATTCTCAAATAGAACAATTTCTATGTCTTAAAGTATTTTTTGTGGGATCTTTCAGCATCTTACAATACTTGACATTTCCCAACCCACATTTCTGTCGTGAGCTAAGCGGAAAATGTATTGTAGGTGTTTAGTTTGCTATTTAAAAAGCTGAGCTATGCAGACAGAGGGAGATAATAAAAGAGCCCCAAAGGCTGCAAGTAGGTAGTGATAAGTGAACCTCAAAATTGTATAAAGTTCAGTTCAGATAAACAACCAAGTTTGAACACTCATCCAAAGCTTACCTGACCATATGATGGTGTGGATAAATTATAACTATTCTGGCTTGATTTGAATATTGAACCTTCAAATGAACACAAGTCCCCATCTTTGATATTGGGGCAGCTGCCATCTTGTGTACAAATGCAGCCAGCTAACATCAAAAAACATATTGTACTCTGTCATGGATTTTACTTTTTTTTTTTTTCAAATGTGATTCTTCTTTTATGTACCACACTATGGTTGTCTAAAACTAACATGGCACTGTATTAAAAGAACTATTCACATGGATGCTGCAAATCCAACTATCCTTTTAGACTGACTTTTGGCAGGTTATTGGGTAGAAATGAATGGGGCCCCTTACGATTTTTATTCCACCTTCCTACATTAGCACTTCGGACAAATGTACTTTTTCCCTTATAATTGTAGGACTGGAATGGACCTCGTGAGGTCATCTAGTCCAGTCCCCTGCACTTATGTCAGAACCAAGCATTATCTAGACCATCCCTGACCAATGTTTGTCTAACCTGCTCTTAAAAATCTCCACCGATGGATATTCTACAACCTCCCTAGGCAACTTATTCCAGAGGTAAACTACTCTGACAGTTAGGAAGATTTTCTTAATGTCTAATCGAAACTGCCCCTGCTGCAATTTAAGACTATTTCTTCTTGTCCTTTCCTCAGAGGTTAACAAGAACAATTTTTCTCCTTCCTTATAACAACCTTTTATGTACTTGAAAACTGTTATCATGCCCCCCCTCAGTCTTCTCTTCTCCAGACTAAGCAAACCTGATTTTTTTCAATCTTCCCTCATAGGTCATATTTTCTAGACCTTCAATAATTTTTATTTTTGCTCTTCTCTGAACTTTCTCCAATTTGTCCACGTCTTTCCTGAAATGTGGCACCCAGAACTGGACACAACATGCCAGTTGAGGCCTAATCAGCATGGAGCAGAGTGGAAGAATTACTTCTCGTGTCTTGCTTACAGCACTGCTGCTAATTCATCCCAGAATGAGGTTTTCTTTTATTGCAACAGTGTGATACTGTTGGCTCATATTTAGCTTGTGATCCACTATTACCCCTAGATCCCCTTCTGCAGTACTCCTTCCTAGGGAATCATTTCACATTTTGTGTGTGTGCAACTGATTGTTCCTTCCTAAGTGGAGTACTTTGCATTTTTCCTTATTGAATTTCCTCTTATTTACTTCAGTATATTTCTCCAGTTTGCCTGATCATTTTGAATTTTAATCCTATCCCACAAAGCATTTGCAATCCCTCCCAGTTTGGTATCATCCACAAACCTTATACATGTACTTTTCTGTGCCATTATCTAGATCATTGGTGAAGATACTGAACAGAACCAGACCCAGAACTGATCCCTACAAGACCCCACTCGATATGCCTTTCCAACTTGACTGTGAACCACTGATCACGATTCTCTGGGAATGGTTTTCCAACCAATTATGCACCCACTTTATAGTAGCTCCATCCAGGTTGCATTTCCCTAGTGTATTTATGAGAACGTCATCCAACATAGTATCAAAAGCCTTGCTAAAGTCAGGATATACCACATCTACCACTTCCTCCCATACACAAGACTTGTTATCCTGTCAAAAAAGGTGTCAGGTTGGTTTGACATGATTTCTTCTTGACAAATCATTGCTGATTGTTACTTATTGCCTTGAAGGTGTTTGCAAATTGATTGCTTAATTATTTGCTCCATTATCTTTTCAGGTACTGAAGTTAAACTGAAGTTAAATTACCCAGGCTGCTCTTATTTCCTTTATTTTACAGATTGGTACTATATTTGCCTCTCTCTAGTCCTCTGGAATTTCTCAAGTCTTCCATGACTTTTCAAAGATAATCACTAATGGCTTAGATATGTCCTTAGTCAGCTCCTTGAATAGTCTAGGATGTATTTAATCAGGCTTGGGTGACTTGAAGATATCTAATTTGTCTAAGAAATTTTTTACTTGTTTTTCCCAATTTCAGCCTCATATCAGAGCCTCATATTCCCAATTTCAGCCTCAGATACCCTGGTGAAGCCAGGGTGGTCTCTTTCCATACTTCTTTTCTTTCTTACACTGTGGGATAGTTTGCTCCTGTGTTATTAATAATGTCTCTGAAAAACTACCAACTCTCTTAAACTGTTTTTCCTCTTAGACTTGCTTCCCATGGGATATTACCTACCCACTATCTTTGTTTGCTAAAGTCTATCTTCTTGAAATCTTCATGTGCTGTTTTCCTGCCTACCATTCCTTAAAATCATGAACTCTACCATTTCATGATCACTTTCACCCAAGCTGCCTTCCATTTTCAAATTCTCAACCAGTTCCTCCCTCTTTATCAAAAACAAATCTAGAACAATCTCTCCCCTAGTAGCTTTCTCCACCTTCTGAAATAAAAAATTATCTCCAATAATTCCAAGAATATATGAGGGTCTGGCTATATACGCCATATCATGTTGATGAGCAATGGCCACCAGGACCTGTCTGTCTCTCTCCTGCCAGTATTGAACTCTCCATGGTGCTGCAGTGCCTTTAATCAACGAGGAGCACCACTTGCACTCCTCTGGCTCCAGCAAGGAACTATCTTTGGCTCAGCAGCTCCTTTTATAGGGCCCTCCTGGTCTCTGAGTGGCTGCTCCCTGCTGCCTCTCTGATTTAGCTGTGTCCTCTGCAGCCACTGTAGGCTACTTGGAGGACTCCTCTACTGCTCTTTTCCTGGGACAAATGTGGCAAGACCCTGAGGCCTCCAGCAGGGGGGATTCCCAAAAGGAGGACATTGCTGGAGTGCAGGAAGGGGGGGAAGCTGGAGAAGTACAGCTGGGGGTAGCTTCAGTAGGGGTATTCACTGGAGGAGGAGTCAATGTCACTTCCTGTCATAGTGGCAAGGCAGCTGACACAAACCCAAGATACAGCAACAGCCATCAGTCAGTGCCTGGCTAGGAACCCAGACCTGGGTGGGATGGATCTGGCAACTGTGGCTTTCAGTGGAATGGACCAATCAGCTGCAGATGCACAGGAGGAACCAATCATGAAGTGGACCAATAAGGGCTTTTTCTGAGCTGAAGCTTTTCTGCTCTGCACAAACCCTGGACATTTCCTGTTATTTGAAAATTCCAGCCAGACAGAGAAAGGAGGCTCAAAAAAGATGCTGTGTCTGGGAGAACCCTGATGTACAGTAACATTACCCCTGGATAGCTTTGCCAGCCATCTTGTCTCACTGTTCCTCCTGGCTCAGGAGGAGGAGGAGAACTGTTCAAAGAAATTAAACTTTGCATGCAATTCTCAGCTGATATTTTACTTCGAGAACTCTTTTGTTGTTTTATTTCTAAACTCTTGTCTTCTGCAATATTTCATGGAAAGTGTAACAGAGTGGGGGGGAGGAACAGACGTACTCCGCCCTCGTGGGTCTTACGCTCTTCCGGCCCAGCCGGTGGGGCAGCTGGGGGAAGGTTTAGGGAGGGGATGGGGCCCACTCTGCCCCTGAGTACTGCTACCTTCCCTTGGGGTAGTCTGTGAACCACTTCCTGCTACCCCAGCTGGTGGCCTGCCTCCAGTGCTGTGGCAGGAACTGTGGCAGCTCCCAAGCTTCTGCAGACTGCAGGCTGCCAGGCTGCAGTCTCCTAGCTCCAGGCTGCCAGCACCAAGCTGCAGGCTTTTAAACTGCAAACTCCAAACTCTCAACTCCAAAACTGTAACCTGTAAACTCCTAACTCTCAACTCCTCACTCCAAACTCCACAACCCACACTGCCTACCTGCCCCTGCAGGCTTTTAAGTGTTTGGGGCGGGGATCCTAATTGGCCCCAGGTGGCCTAATTGCCTAATCAGCCCCAGCTGAATTACCCAGGGAATAGGGCTTTTTTGAGCCTGGGGCTAATATACATGCCTTCTAGTACTTTTTCATAGCCATCCGGCCTGACCCCGTCACAAAAGCTACTTGGGAAATTGTTATCGTATTTTTATATGCACCTTGAGAAATATTTTGCTGTCACTGGGACACCTGCAATACTGTGCGTTTGTGTGGTTCTTTGTGGTCCTATGACTGTTAAGATGGAGTTCCACATAGCAGGCCTTGTGCTTGTTCAAACTGCACTTTTCACACATTTGCCAATCTATTTCACAGTTTCAGTAACATTTATTTCACTGTGATTGTGTCTCTCCTCTTCTCTGTACAGTGAACTGAAGCTGTGTCTATGGTTGGGACATGAGATTCAATTTCACATCCCATGTCATTTAAGGGGGTAGAAAATTATGTGAGATGACTGTGGAAATTTCTACCAAAGTTCAGAAATATCACAAATTTTAGTGATTCCCATCTTGGATGGGGACAATTGTGGAGCTGTTTTTGAAGCTGGAATCCATTTGCTATTTTTCAGCGCTGATGCCCGTCACAGATATTTGTCTTTCTTAATGCCTTACTGCACATATAGAATTAAAAACAAAAACAAGAAAACAAAACATATTAGCAAACACACAGTGACTGCTTGTGACCAGAACCATCGCCGCCCCATCCACCCACCCAGACAGTAAGCACATTCCAAGAGACTTGTTATGAGGGGTCTAAAACAACTATCAATTGCAGTAGGCTCTGGGGACAATGCAGAGTCAAAACAGTGATGTAGCTGCATCTCTCCTCACAGCAATCCCTCCTCATACCTTACAAATGTTCAAGGCTATCTGCTAAGAGGGTTTCAATACAGGTTTAAATTGTGGGGGACACTTAAGGCTCTGTAGAAGAATAAAGACACACATTAGCTGCATTTGTTGCCATCAACAGACCAACACTTCTCTTTAAATACCTTCCAGGAAAGCTGACAAAAGGGGTTCCATTCAGCTGTGAATTTTATTATTTATAAAGAAACAAGGTGGGTGAGATAATATATTTTATTACACCCACGTCTGTTGGTGAAAGACAACCTGTTGAGCTTCCATGGAGCTCTTATCCTTGACTAAAGTCATTCAAAGCCAGAAGGTCACAAAAACACTGCAATCCTCCCCAGCAGCAACTGCTAAGCAAACCATTAAGCCATTGTATAAATTCAGTTAAGTGGAGTTCCCATAGAATTGAAAAATTGGTTAAAGCCATAAAAAACCAGAAGCAATGCAATGAAACAAGGTCTGTAACTGTGGCCATCCACACAAACCATCCTAAGACGTCCTGACAGTGCGTCAAAGTTGTTGAGATGCATTACATACAGGTGTCAATAGTGAAAAGCAAAACTACGTAGAATGAGAAACGCATCACACCACGGTCACAGCCTTCCACATCAGAAACCCCACCTCGGTCTGTGAACATATCCTAGGTACCCATGCATGGTGGATTTTATACACTGTTGCAGTGGGGGAGGTCTAGGTTAGATATTATGAAAAAGTTTTTCCCTAGAAGGGTGGTGAAGCACTGGAATGGGTTACCTAGGGAGTTGGTGGAATCTCCATCCTTGGAGGTTTTTAAGGCCCAGCTTGACAAATCCCTGGCTGGGATGATTTAGTTGGGGTTGGTCCTGCTTTGAGCAGGGGATTGGACTAGATGGCCTCCTGGGGTCCCTTCCTACCCTAATCTTCTATGATTCTAACTCACTGTGAGGACAAGCCCTTAGCCTCCCTCAGACTTAGGTTTCCCCAGTCACCTCTGACTTTCACCCCTATGGCATAGGGTCATGGGGAAAAAAAACGTAAACTGCAGTGAAGAGAGCCCTGATGTCTGCCTTGATCAGCTTCAATCCACTCAGTGCTTTTTAAAAAAGGCTAATATGGTCTCCATGAGCAAAGTCAAACATTTGGGCCTTTGCAATGGGCAATGATGATGTGGCCTGTGTGAATGCTCAGCAAAAACGAACGATACAAAGAACACATGTAGCATAAAGAGAAGTGGGTAGCTGAGGAACTGGTATAGAGAGCAAGACTTTAGATTTATGGAGCATTGATCTTTCTTCTGTGAAAGGAGGAAACTTTTTCATTTGAACAGGTTAAATCTCTTCACTTGCCGAGTCAAGCAACTGATCACCATGGCCTAGAGTGAATGGGAAAAAAATTATTTAGGAAATTGGGGTGGAGTGGGGAGTATACAGTCTTCTGTATGGACATCACTACTTATTACTGGAATGTGAGAGCAGTAGATAGATTAGGGATGCATTGTACTAGCAGCTGTACGCACACAGAGTAAGTGGCAATCACTGCCCTAAAAATCTGAAACATTTACAGACTGGCTTTCCTAGAGGTGTACTACTAAGTGTTTTGGGTTGAAAATTGATTGCCCTTCTAAGCTTTTCAATTTCCTTAGATAACTAAATAGCATTATCTCTGGATTAGCAGTTTTCCCTAGATATTCCATTCAGAGAGTGCAGGAAAGAATAGAGAATGCTGCAGGTCTGAGGAACCATTAACTCACTTTCTAAAACCAGCACTGGCAAGTTTTTAGGGACTATCAAAGAAATGGGTTGTGTCCCTTTAAAATCCCACACCATTGGGACCATGTGTGATAGGGATTAAATTGGTTTGCTGCAGTGGATCTTTATAAAACAAACATCTATTATTTCAGAATTTCTTTTAGCTAAATAAATGACACAGATATTTCTACTATCCTTGTTTTGTTGTCTCCGAAATGTGTTCCTGCTGTAGGAATCAGTCAGTAGCACTGCATACTGCTGTGCATTAGTCATTGATAAGCAGTTTATATCAGGACTACAGCAAAATAGCAATAAATGAAGTGCTGCAAAAATCTGAAGATGAAAGCATGGTAACTATATTACCCTGCTTCTCCCTGGGAAGAGGAAAATACCTCTGACTGCCTCTCTTCAAAGAGAAAAGGAAAGCAGATGGATCTGAGAGCAGAAAGTTGCTTACTAGTGCATGTAGTACCCTGATGGACACCACAATCCATTAGGGTTTGCAATAGAATGACCCTTTCAACTTTATTGCAAGGATTCTCTGCTGTCATATGGAGCTTTTCCATCCAAGGCTTTTAAAGGGATTTAGATACACCAGCTAGGGTATATCTGCACTACAAAGAATACACCAGCATATCTAGGTCCCCGTAGTTATACCAGCATACCTCTGTAGTGTAGACGCAGTTTATACTGATGTAAGGAGTTTTGTCCTTGTTGAACCGCGTCAGATTTCTTTTGGCTCAATCCCCTATTTTGACTAGGTCACTGTGTATCCTACCCCTACCCTCCAACGTATCTACCACTTCTCCCAGTTTAGTGTCATCTGCGAACTTGCTGAGGGGGGAATCCACTCCATCTTCCAGATCATTAATGAAGATGTTGAACAAACCAGCCCCAGCACCAAGCCCTGGGTGCTGTGCTTCTTACCGGCTGCCAACTAGACATTGAGTCGTTGATCACTACCCATTGAGCCTGATGATCTAGCCAGCTCTCTATCCATCTTACAGGCCGCTCATCCAACCCATACTTCTTTAACATGCTGATAAGAATACTGTGGGAGATCATATCAAAAGCTTTGCTAAAGTCAAGGTATATCATGTCCATTTCTTTCCCCACATCCACAGAGCCAGTCATCTCATCATAGAAGGCAATCGGGTTGATCAGACATGACTTGCCCTTGGTGAATCCATGCTGACTGTTCCTGATCACCTTCCTCTCTTCCAAGTGCCTCAAAATGGATTCTTTGAAGACATACTTCATGATGTTTCTGGGGAACTGATGTGAGGCTGACCGTTCTGTAGTTCTTGGGATCCTTCTTCCCTTTTTTCAAGATGCCTTTTTGCCTTTTTTCAATCATCAGGGACCTCCCGCAATTGCCTCGAGTTTTCAAAGATAATGGCCAATGGTTCTGCAATCACATCAGCCAACTCCCTCAGCACCCTCGGATGCATTGCATCCGGCCCCAGGGACTTGTGCATGTCGAGCCTTTCTAAATCGTCCTGAACTTGTTCTTTCAGCACTGATGGCTGCTCACCTCCTCCTCATTCTGTGCTGCCCAGTGCAGTAGTCTGGGAGCTGATCTTGTCTGTGAAGACGGAACCCAAAAAAGCATCGAGTACTTCAGAATCGCCAGTGCTGTAGACACAATCTAAGGGCCTACCATTTTTCAAATGCCAGAACTGTTGCGCTAAATCTGTTGTCATAGCAGCTGTTACCATATTGGTAAACAAGTGCCCCAGTGATACTCTGTGCTGCCAACTGGAAGGATTTCAGGCTTTATATTAGCAGAGACCGAGTGCATTTTGCTAAGGGTGAAGGGGCTGTTACAACTTGAAAGTGGTTTTTGAGGCTTGTAACATCTCAGGCCCTTCTGGTGCCTTGTGATATTAGGGCACTACTTTGGAGATTACTACTGATCTCTTTTCTCAGCCAGTGGTAAATGGCTGGGATGACAAGACTCAGGGAGCATGGGAAATCCTGTACAGAGTGAGCAATGCACGAAAAGGTTCATCTTTCATCCAGAGTACCCAGGAGAGAGAACCAATCTGATTATATACAGGTGTCACTCCATGCTACAGAAAGCATCTTGGAGGCAAGATATTTCCTTCAGTGTTAAAGCGGTGAAACAACTATTGTTTCGGCCCTCACAGTTGATTTAAGAGCCCGGCTGTGTTGATAGCTTGTTACTCTTAAAAATGCTTTGGATACAGCTGAACTTTATTTGCTCAATATTTATTATCATTTCATCTGCTCTGCAGTGAGAACTGCCAGCAACATAGACAAGTGGATTAGCTGGTGTCTAGTTCCATAGCAGTGTCCGTAATCACCTCTGTATCCTTTGCAGAAAGTTACTCTGAAACTTTTGGCAGCAATGGTTTTACAGTAAGGGATTCATTCCCAAATTGTCCTTGTTCCAGCAGTTTATGTGAACACGTTTCAGACTGTGGGGCTTTCACTAAGTGTTCCCTTCAGCTTTTCACGATTTGTGGTAACTGGCTGCCAGGGTCACTGACAGTGGTTCTACTCCCCAAACTTTTCAAACAGAAGAACAGCAAATAACGAATGGTAAGGGACAATGATTTCTCTGGTTTCCAGACAAATACGCCTGCCAATCTGTGAATGTGGGTATTTGTATGAAAAACAGCCGTTCCCTGAACATTCAGATGAATGAAAGTCCATTTACATGAAGGATCACAGACACAGAGTAATAAGTACAAACATGGTTCATCTGAACAGCTGCTGAGAATTCAAGCATTGTTTAGCTATGGTAAATACATGCTTCAAAGCCACACAAAAAACTCCCCCTGTCCCAGATTTTGTGTCAAAATAGAAACTCAACCTGGATTTGTTGGAGGATTCACAACTCTTTTCAGGAACACTAGGGCTGGATTTATGGCTACACGGTTTCACTCACTTTGGTCATGAAACCCATGATAGTTGAACTGAGGCTGAACTGAACTCTTTGATCTAAAATCCCCTGGTGAAATGTGGATCCAGTCCCAGATCTGGATTCAGACTTCACAGCTGGGGATTTCTACAGCAGAGTACATTAAAACACTGGATCCAAATCCCCCTGAATTCTTGTTTTTATACTGCAGCTATGTCTATACAGAGCTGTAGTGCAGACTACAGAGATGTGAATTGCAGAGCACACCAAAGAGTTGCACTCTAATTGCCCTGTGTAGATGCTGCTGGCATAAACTAAAAGACACCTAGTTCATTTTAACATAGTCCTCTTTCGAACAACACTTGGATCCTGGTTCATGACAGGGGCTCCTATGTGCTTTTGTAGTATAAATAAATAACAATTTCCAATCCAGACTGGAATTTTGCAGTTAGATCTCTCTTTAGTTTTAAATGTGAGTCACTTTTAGTTGCTGCTGTGTTTTTTCTCCCCTAAACTGGAAGCTTAAAGCACAAATTAAGGGACAGCATGAATCCATAGGGATCAAACCCAAGTGAGATGCTGGACAAGGTCCCTGAAAGCAAATCACTGAACTCCTCACAGCTTTAAATAGCAGGACACTAGGGGGAGTATTTGTTCTTTTTCTCCAGTCCTGGAAGAAGCTAAGAACACAGCATGTAAAAATTGCCTGCAAGCAGTGAGTTAAATGCCATGCAACGGAATCTAAAGATGTGCCCAAGCCAACCCCGAGTCGCTGCATGACCTTATTACAGTGACCCTTGGGCTGCTTCACCCACGGCACCAACCGCATCACACTGTTTGCCAGTCTCACTGCAGAACACCACCAGTTAGAATTTGAAACTCTTTGGGGTGGGAACCACCACTTTTCATATTCTTCTGTTGCATGCCCATCGCCACTTTGAATGTAAAATAATAATAATGTAAAAACTGGAGATACATTAGCTATATTAATCAGAACTGCCATGATAGCTGAAGTTGTTTTTTTACTTTCAACGGGAAGATAACGTGGCAGACTTGCAAAATCAGTCACTTTCCTGGCTCAAGTAGGCAAATACCAATGCGAGCACTAAGAAAATAATTATATATATGAAGTTATGACACAACAGGTGATGTTAGCCAAGAAAACATTCTTTTTACCATGGAGAATGCAATGTCTCCTTTAATTACAACCGAAGGTGAGATTCAGTTCCAGATGCTTGTTTTGGCCTGGTGCTCTGTTAAATGCCAGGAAAATGCTGTAGCTTCAGTTCCAAAGAATCAGATAACAAATACTCTAAGTCAGCAGTTGAATTTTCCTTTGTAACCCTGATCTGTAACTATTTACTGGCAAGCTGGTTAATTTGGAAACTCAGCATAACAATTGTGGGGCTGTCTAGAATGATGTCCATGAAACTTTATCTGACATCCCAAAGGGGACCTGACCTGAGGAGTTATCCCCTCAGAACTGGAAATTAAAAGGAGATTCCTCAACAAGCACACACCAGCAATTTGAGAGGTAGGATGTAGGAAACGACATCCCAAATGTTCTTGGAGACATTGCACATAAGCTAATTAAATTGATTAAGAGACCCTGGAAAACAAGCTTTGATAAGTGACAACCCCATGTGGGACCATCATGCGATAAAATAAATGATTAACTAGAAGTACCAATAGGCTGTAAGGTCAGAAGGGACCAATGGGATCATTTAGTCTGACCTCCTCCACAACACAGGCCACAGAACCTTACCCATCCACTCCTGTAATAAACCTCTAAACTATGACTGGTTATTAAAGTCCTCAGATCATGGTTTAAAGACCTTAAGGTACAGAGAATCCACCAGCAAGTGACTAATGATACAGAGGAAGGCAAAAAAAACCCAGAGCCTTTGCCAATCTCCCCTGGGGGAAAATTCCATCTGACCCCAAATATGGCAATCAGTTAAACCCTGAGCATGCGGGCAAATTGTCTGTCATAACTCAGAACCCACCCCATCTAACATCTCTTCACAGGCCATTGGCATATCTACTGCCAGTAGTCTAAGATCAGTCAATTGCCACACTAGGCTGTCCCATCAGACCATCCCATCCATGAATTTATCAAGCTGAGTTTTGAAGCCAGCTATGTTTTTTGCCCCCACTGCCCCCCTTGGAAGATTATTGCAGAACTTCACTCCTCTGATACTTAGAAACCTGCATCGAATTTCAAGTCTAAACTTCCTGATAGTCAGTTTATATGCATTAGTTCTTGTGTCCACACTGGCAATGAACATAAATAATTCCTCCCCCTCCCTGGTATTTATCCCTCTTATGTATTTATAGAGAGCAATCATATCTCCTCTTAACCTTCTTTTGGTTAGGCTAAACAAGCCAAGCACTTTGAGTCTCCACTCATAAGGCAGGTTTTCCATTCTGCGGATCATCCTAGTAGCCCTTCTCTGTGCCTATTCCAGTTGACTTCATCTTTCTTAAACCTGGGGGACCAGAACTGCACACAGTATTCCAGATGAGGTCCCACCAGCACCTTGTATAACAGTACTAACACTTCTTTATCTCTACTGGAAATACCTCGTCTGATGCATCCAAGGACTGCAATTTCTTTTTTCACAGCCATATCACATCGGTGGCTCATAGTGAACCTTGATCAACCAATAGACCCAGGTACTTCTTGTCCTCTGTCATTTCCAGCAGATGCATCCCCAGCTTATAGCAGAAATTCTTGTTATTACTCCCTAAATGCATGACCTTGCACTTTCTGCTATTAAATTTCATCCTATTTCTATTACTCCAGTTTACAGGATCATCCAGATCTTCCTGTATGATATCCCAATCCTTCTCTGTTTTGGAAATACTTCCTAACTTTGTCTTATCTGCAAACTTTACTATCACATTCCCACTTTTTTTGCCAACCTAAATTGGATTTGGGTGACTTTGAAACATAGATAGTGACAGAGGGATTTGTTAGAGTGCTATTAGTCTTAATCGTGAAAGGCAAATTAAACAAGAGGAACTCTCCAAGATTGTATCTTAAATACCCTTACCATCTTGGTTAATGCTAGGCCCATTTAGTTTGGAGAGGAGGAGCAAATCCTATATTAGGTGATTGGGTACGATTTACGCAGGTCAGCAAAGAAATGGAGATAATCTCTTCTTTGGATATTTGTTCTAGGAGTTACAGTGTTATAGACTGAGCTTATGGCATTTATGTGAATTATCTACTGAGCCCTTTAAAAGAAAATAAAGAAAGAAATAAAAGCCCGGCAAAGCTCTTTGTAATAATTCAGTGTGACATCTACTTTTACATGCTCTTGAAAGAGCTCTGGGGCCAACCTGTGAAAATATCCAGCTTTCAGGACCACATAACATCTCCTATGACTTCTCAGAGGTCTTTGAGTGTGTGCTCTGTGTAAGAGATAATGCAACAACTCTGAGTGTTATTTAAGAGCCACTGTTCACAGAAGTGTCTCGTTAAACATATGGGAACACTAACTTCAAAAAGCCCTGTCATATGGAAAAAAAGAGAAAGATAGGTATAGTGAAGCTTGGTATTATTTGCAAAGGCTCTAAAGATCTTGAGAACACATTAATACAATAAAATAAAGAATAAATATTTACGTCAGCAACACGCAGAGGACCCAATCGTTATCAGGGTCCTATTGAGTGAGGCACTGTACAAATACATATGAAGAGATGGACCCTGGCCAAAAGCTCTTAAAATCTAAGATGAGACATAAGACAAGTGATATACAAGGGGCACTGACAAAGTCATAATGCCATACAAATACACAGTGAATGTACACACTCCTGGGAACACTTGCAGTTTATTTATATAAATACATGGCATAAAGTTCCAGCTATCCCCATCTATCCCTCTTGGAGCAATTATTAACTGGCTGATTCTTTATCGGTGAATTAGATGGAAAGAATGATGGAGGGGTAGTGATCTTGCGGGGGGAAGGAGGAGATGTTCCTTGAATAAAAAGAAGCGGGTTGTAATAAAACGTGGTGCTCCCCCAGTGCCCTACGCCTGTAGCATGTCCTTCCCCCACTTGATGTGAGGCCACCCCTACAAGAACTGTCTGCTGAGTTTGTGAGGGGTCCATCACAAATCCTCAAAGCAAGCTTGGGCTTTCAAACACAGTGCCCTGTCTTCAACCTTTGCCCATATGATCAAAGGAGCGGAGGGAATGGGCTCTGCTGACCAGACCTCAGCTGAGCCAACAGGATGACCTTGAGTAGCTAAATTTTAAGACACCACGCTTTTTGCCTATGTGAGGTGCTAAGTGGTGTATTAAGCGTGCTAATTAATGCTTGCATCTCATGACATACCTCACTGACTTGGTCTTCATTAGGATGTATCCTTAACTGGGCATCCCCATGGGCTTTAACTCAGGGTTTGTCTACGCTAGGAAAATAAGTCAACATAAAATATATCAACTTTCAGCCATTTCAGCTCTAATTACAGCAGTGGCTAACGTACACACTGCTTTCCTTAGGTTGATGGAGCATGCCCTCACTAGAAGCACTTCCACCGACCTAAGGGCCAGTGTGGGGGACTGAGAACCCATAGGTTCCCAGGCTCCTTGTGGGCTACCCCCTTTCTCCACACCCTGGTCCTGCACAGTCCCAGCTCCCAGCTGTCCTGGGAAGCCAGGGGGCACCTGCCTGCACCCCATCCAGTCCCAGCACACAGCTGGGAAGAGGACAGTAGCTGCCTGCACCCCGTGAGCCATGGGGCAGCCTCCCATGCCCTGGCTCAGAGCCCGGTGGCATTTGCCCATCTCCCCGGCTTCTAGTTGGATGGCAGCCACCAGCAGCTTGCCCAATTCCTGGGCTTGCAGCCTAGTGGCAGCCTTCTGCGCCCTGGAAGCGGGGTGACAGCCTCCCATGACCTGGCTCGCTGCTCGGAGCCTGGCAGCATCCGCCCTTGTCCCAAGCACAGAGCCCAGCAGTTTGCTTGGTCCTGGCTTGCAGACAGGAGCCAGGCTCCAGCTCCCCACCATCACTTGTCAATTTCAGTGCTCTAGGAGCAGTGAATTGCCAAGTCTGACAGCCCCTCCACTGCTTTAAAGGGACACAGTGTCTACACTGAGCCTGTGTGCCCTACACCTCTTGTGGAGGTGGTTTTAGTTTGTCAAAAAAACAGGACAGTTTTGTTGGCGGGGAGATGACTGTAGTGGGTACAGCAGCACTGTTTTGTTGACAAAAGCTGAATATTGTCGATGAAACTCTGTAGTGTTGACCAGGCCTCCATCTCCTAACTCAAGTGAAAACTACAAACAGCCTCACCTTTGCTTTGATTTTACCTGAGTTTGATAATTTAAGTTAAGAACACTTTTTTTTTCTAGTGAAGACAAGGCCATTTTGCTAAGCCAGCAATGGCCCAAGAGGACAGATTGCAGTGGCTGAGTTTTGTTTGGACAAGATGGGCATGATGTGGATGTTAAGGGGCTGGTTAGAAGAAAGTTAGAGTATTCTGGGACCAACACGGCTACAACATGGCAAACAGCAATAAAAAAAGTAAAGGATAATTACCAGGCAGTAAACTTCATCAAATCAGAGCTGAGGTGCACAATAATCATACACTGATAAGAAAATCCATATGATATTAATCATGCCCATTAATTAAAATGCCATGATTAGAATATATATGCAGTATTGTGTAGTCATGTTGGTCCCAGGATATTAGAGAAACATAGTGAGTGAGAGGTTGACCAACGTTTATTGGACCATTGTCTGCTGGAGAGAGACAAGCTTTTGAGCTTACACAGAGCTCTTCTTCAGGTCTGGGAAAACCACTGAGTGTCACAACAAAATACAAGATGGAACAGATTGTTCAGCATAAGTAGTTAAGACATATTTCAAGGAATCATTCAAGGTGAAATGGCCCATTAAGACCACTCTAGGGTTAGGGGGGAAGGAAGTGGGCAGGGGAAGGAAAGCAGCTGCGGAGGGGAAGAGTGTTGTTAGTGGGTTATAGATTGCTGAAATAAGCCATAAAACCAGAGCCTCTATTCAGTCCATGATTTTTAGTGTCTAGCAAAGTTATGAATTTAAGCTCCCAGGCTCATCTTTTGAAAATGTGGTGCGTGTTTCCTTGAGGAGCAGGATTGAGAGGTTAGATATAGAGGGATCACTTTGTGAAAAGTGTTCACCCACGGGTGTCATGGCGTTTGTCTTATTTCCCAGTGACGTAAATCAGAACAGTGAGAAGACAAAAACACCATATCACCTCTGGGTGAACACTGAAGAAGAGTTATGTGAAAAGCTTGTCTCTCTCACCAGTGGAAGTTAGGCCAATAAAAGGTATTATCTCACCCATCTTTTCTTCCTATTAAAACATGGTAATGATTTTTAAAAAGCTTGAGAGAGAAATTTCTGAGTTCAGGGTCTGTGAAAAACTTTAACTCTGACCTTGCATCAATCTTCACCACAATCCATCTTACTCCCACCTGCCAGGTGTTGTAACATTGTTTTATTTTATAATTAAAGTGACCCAACTCCATTTTAAATTAATAGAAATATAAACTCATTGGGCCTGGATGTAAAATGTTAACTGCCTTGTAACAACATCCAGCCTTGTCTTGTCAGAAGTCTCTGTGATAAGCACCGGGAGAAGGTGTCAAGTACTGAAAATCAGTATGTGGCCTGTAGGTTTCGGTAAACCTGTTACTTGAAACTCAGTAAACTTCATTTAAATAGTATTCAGACATGTATTGCAATAAGTGATCCTTTGTCAACAGCAGACAGCAACTGGAGTTTATCCACAAAAAAAGTACGACTGCCCAAGCAGGGGGCCAAAATTCTGTCTGGTAAATAACTGGGCGATCAAGGAAGATAATATCGTGTCGGGGTCCAACCCCCGATCACCCCATCGCTCTTAGACACTTCATAATTGGCTAAGCGGGCATATTGCTGTGTGGAAGAAAAATATAAAAGGTGGTCACAAACAGGAAGTAAACTGGAGATGTCCCGTATCTTTGTTGGAAGAGCACCAGAATAGCTCTACGTGTGGGCCTGATCCACCTGCCGTCTCTCCCCAGTTTGCCGCTCAAACCTGAATATAGAGCGTGTGGCTGTGTAACCTGAGTGTGACAGTGTGTTCCACTCAGATGTAAAACCCGGGAATTGTACCAGCAGAATGAGAAGGCTGCTTTGCTGCTGACAAACTTCACTGGTGCAGTGTGAGTATAATAGCATAAGTATAACCCTATAGTGTAAGCTAGATTCTTCTTACATGCCTGTAGAGCACAAAATGGGAGTGATGTACTTAAATAATCAGTAATAAATGTACCTCTGTCCTGGTCATTCTACAGATGCCCAGTATCAGTGAACCACATTGGGTCTTGTGACTTCATGCATCACACTTCCGTTTGCAGTCAGTGATGTGAACATTCCTGTCATGTAATGCTCCTCTGGCTCCAATAGCCCAGGTAGGTGGGAAGGCAATAAGAGATACAGGCTCGGAACTTAAACTTATCTGCAGAGACTCAACTCCAGATTCCCTAGACACAGGGATGCTCACACTTGTCCCAGCCAAGAGGCTGCACTGACAGCTTGCCAGCAGCCTGAGGGTTGCCTCTGCTTTGCATGAAATGAAATAGACTGCAGCTGCCTTCACATTTAATGCAGAGCTGCAGCAGGCCCAGAAGGCAGTGAGCGGTTTGCCCTGCGGCACTGGCGTTCCCCACTGCGTCATATCAGCCATTCCTCTTTTCTCACTCTAAAATGGAAAAATGCTCTGAGGCAGCCAGGCAGGGAATTCATGCAACTAATTGAGAGACACAAACATTCATCCTGAACTCTGTGTCTCTGATGCTGAAAAAAAATCAAAGCAGGAGCCTAAGGGGAGAAAACATGGACTCTCTATTTTCCTCTGCCTCCTCCCTTTATCTTGAACATGGCAGGTTTCGATATAGCCTAAAGGAACAAAGAGCTGCAGCAGCAGCAGAACAAATGTAAAGAGATGGGCAGAGCTGGCCCTAGACTCAATGGTGCCCTGGGTGAAGAGTGTCTTTGGAGCCCCCTTCCATTTGTTAAACTTTTGAATACCTTATTTTTTATTGCATTTGTAGCCCGTTGGATGACATTGATGCACAATTTGCATGCACGATTTGTCCCTGTCGTATAAGACAACAAATTGGCATCTGAGGATCTGTAAATCTAGGAGGTTCGAGGAAGTTAGTTCTCAGAATGTCTGGAAGGTTCCATGAGATTCTACAAAGGTCAAGAACATTCCAGGATATTAGTGAAAAATGAATCTACATAGGGAATGCCTGAAACTTTTTACATCACACATTCTATTTTTCCTTTTGTCACTAACAACAAAAAAAGCACCCCAAGCCTGGCATCCCCCAACCCGAGCACCCGAAGCAGTCACCTGGGTCTGGATCTGGAGAGGGAAAAAAAAAACTATGACAACAAAATGGAAACGCCGGAGGCCTGTGGGAGAGAGTAAAAGCATGAATGCGGGATGCTTCCAAATGTTTTTAGAATGTCTTTTTTTTTTAATAATAAAAAAGATAAAACCTATTATAACAGCAGAACCACTGTTGCAGCACCCTAACGTTTGAAGATTTGCTTTAGTTCAGCATGGCTCCTGTCCAGGATTATTTAGTATTTGTACACTGCAGACCACGTACTCAGGTTTGTACAATATCCAGTGGGAAGGCCAGGCCTGTTTCAAAGAGCTCGCACTCTGAGGCCCTGAGCTTGCCATGAGTTTGGTGTGGGCAGACTTTTGCATCAAAATGGAGCCCCATACACTTCAACAGTCTTTCTACGCGGCAACATTGCAGGATCAGGGCCTAAACGACACATATAAAGAATTTTTTATGTATAGAATAGTATGCAAAAGCAAATTATGATGCCGATGTCCAGCCACAGCCCTCTGTTGCAAATATATAGACCAGATGGGGGTTATCGTTGTAATAACAGTAGGAAACAGAGTTATTCATACTGTTTTAGGGGGTGGAGTTATGTAGTAAGACTTATCAGCAGGATGCAATGGCATTGGGAACCAGCCTGGCAAGCCAGCAACACCTATCTGTTCAGTTCTCAGCAACAAGTTAGTTTTACTTCAAAGTCTCTTTCCTTATGTTAAAATAACAAGCTGGCAACAGCAATTGCAGGATGTCAGAACAAAACTAAATGAAAAAACAGAGGAGAAAAAATCTGGAACAAAATATCAACCACCTAAAGCCTCCAAGAAAGTTGGTGTTTGAAGGAAGTGCAGCAGAAAACTGGAGAGAGTGGAAGCAAGGATTTTCACTCTACGGGTTTGTAAGTGGTGCAGATAAAAAAAAGAAAGAAATGATGCTGTTTGCAGCCATTCATGTGGCAGTGAAGAAGCAAGAGAGGTTTAACAACTTTTAATTTGATGATGAAACAATAAACTAAAAATACAGGTAGTAAAGAAAAAGTTTGAGGCATACGGTTCATCAGAAAGAAATGTCACATCTGAAAGGCACAAGTTTTTCCCCAGAAGTCAGACAGATGGGGAAAGTATAGACCAATATGTGACTGATTTAAAATTGGCAGCACAATCTTGTGAATTTGGAGAATTGTGTGAATCACTCATTAAAGACCATCTCATGTGTGGTATTGCATCAGACCCAGTGCAAGCTAGGTTGTTGAAGGCAACAAATGTAACCCTTAAATGGGCTGTGGATATGTCATACAGATGACATGATTGCAACATAGCTGAAAGGGCTGGATGAACCGGAAAAGCGTCTGCACACATTGCATCATAAGTCTACCTTTAGTAAGAACCAAACACACAGTCATGGACTGGAGGACGACTTGCTGCTAATAAAAACCTGCAATCCAAAAAAGTGAAAAACGTTCAGTCAGAGGCAAATAAGGGTTGTTATAAACATGCCCATAATTATGTTGTAAATAACTGTTCTTCATATGAGCAAGAATGACGAACCTGTGGCAAATGCAATGATTTTGCCAACGTGTGCAAATATGAAAGGGGAGAGTCCCAGGGCAAACAGGTGTTTATCTTCACAGGAGCACATGAGCCCTCGCAATATCTGTTCCTCGGTAGGCTGAGTGCCGAGCCACCCAAAGACAAATGGAATGTGGATTTTCTCATTAAATGACCAAAAACTGAGTTTAAAAATCAGTATTGGAGCACAGGTCAATGCGATGTCTGCAAAGTCATACAGCACTTTAAGGGCTAAACTACTTCACAGCTTGAGTACCCAGCTGATAACCTATTCAGGGGAAAACTGCAAGTATGGAGTAAATGCAACTTGAAGTAAGCAGTGGGTTAAGGAAGCATTGCAGGAATTTCAGGTGGTGTAACTGGACACTCAAGTCATACTGAGCTTACAGGCTGTAACAAATGTAGTGCAAAGAGTTGGTATAGAAAAGGAAGGACCAGACGGTGACTGGGATATATTTAAATAATACAAGGGTGTATTTTGAAAGTTTAAGATGCTTGCCAGGTCAGAACACCAAAGATGAACTAGCAAATACCACCTGTAATTCATGCACTATGTAAAGTTCCAGTGTCATTAATGATGAAATTAGAAAAAGAATTGCACTGTGGGGAAAAGTTGCAAATAACAAAAGTGAAAGAACCTACAAAATGGGTCAATTCTATAGTAAATGTAAACAAACCAGGTTAAGATGAAGTAAGAATATGCTTGGATTCAAGCAATATGAATAAAATGATAGAAAAGAAACATTTTCAATTGCCTACAGTAAAAAAATATCACCAGCAAGTTAGCGAAAGCTGCACTTTTCACTTAGATGTAAATACTACTGGGAACTGTGTGATTATGGGAGATTTTAATATCCTAGATATAGACTGGAAGATGAGTGCTAGTAATAATAATAGGGCTCAGAGTTTCCTAGATGTGATAGTTGACAGATTACTTCACCAAATAGTTGCTGAACCAACAACAGGGGATGCAATTTTAGATTTGGTATTGGTGAATAGTGAGGACCTCATAGAAGAACTGGTTGTAGGGAACAATCTTGGTTCAAGTGACCATGAGCTAATTCAGTTCAAACTAAATGGAAGGATAAACAAAAATAAAATTATGACTAGGGTCTTTGATTTCAAAAGTGCTAACTTAAAAAAATTTAGGGAATTAGCTAGGAAAGGAGACTGAACTGAAGAACTTATGGATATAAGGTCAGAGGAAGCCTGGAATTACTTCAAGTCAGAGTTGCAGGAACTTTCTGAAGCCTCCATCCCAAGGCAAGGGTTGTAGACTAACCTGGATGAGCAAGCATTTCAGACACGTGATTAAGAGAAAGCAGAAAGCCTACAAGGAGTGGAAGATGGGAAGGATCAGCAAGGAAAGCTACCTCTTGGAGGTTAGAACATGTAGATACAAAGTGTGACATGTAAAAGCCAAGTAGAGTTGGACCTTGCAAAGGGAATTAAAACCAATAGTAAAAGGTTCTATAGCCATTTAAATAGGAAAAAAAAAAGAAGGAAAGAAGAAATGGGATCACTAAGCACTGTGGATGGGGTGGAGGCTAAGGATAATCTAGTCATGGCCCTATATCTAAACAAATACTTTGCCTCAGTTTTAAATGAGGCTAATAAAGATCTTAGGAACAGTGCCAGAAGGGCTAATGGGATTGAGGACATGGAGGTAGAAATTACCACATCCGATGTAGAAGCCACTCGAATTCCTTAATGGGACTAAATTGGGGACCCGGATAATCTCCATCCAAGGATACTAAAGGAATTGGCATGTAAAATTGCAAACCCATTAGCAAGGATTTTTAATGAATCTGTAAACTCAGGGGTTGTACCTTATGACTGAAGAATTGCTAACATTGTTCCTACTTTTAAGAAAAGGAAAAAAAGTGATCTGAGTAACTAAGGGCCTGTTAGTTTGATGTCAGTAGTATGGAAGGCCTTGGAAAACATTTTGAAAGAGAAAGTAGTTAAGGACATCGAGGCTAACAGAAACTGGGACAAAATGCAACAAGATTTTACAAAAAGTAGATTGTACCAGACCAACCTGGTCTCCTTTTTGAGAAGATAACAGATTTTTTAGACAAAGGGAATGCAGTGGATCTAATTTACCTAGATTTCAGTAAGGCATTTGATATGGTTCCACATAGGGAATTATTAGTTAAATTGGAAAAGATGGGAATTAATATGAAAACTGAAAGGTGGATAAGGAACTGGTTAAAGGGGAGACTACAGCGAGGCATACTGAAAGGTGAACTGTCAAGCTGGAAGGAGGTTACTAGTGGAGCTCCTCAGTGATCAGTCTTGGGACCAATCTTATTTAACCTTTTTATTACTGTCCTGACAAAGTGGGAGTGTGCAATAAGGTTTGCATCTGTTGGGAGGTAATGCTAATAGAGAAACACCAGGATATCATACAAGAAGATCTGTATGACCTTGGAAACTGTAGTAATAGAAATAGGATTAAATTTAATAGTGGAAAGTGCAAGCTCATGTAAGCAGGGAATGCATCAGTTGAAAGTGACAGAGGAAGAGAAGGATCTGGGCGTATTGGTTGATCACAGGGTGACTATGAGCCACCAGTGTGATGTGGCCATGAAAAAAGCTAATTCTGTCCTAGGATGCTTCGGGCAAGGTATTTCCAGTAGAGATCAGGAGGTGTTAGTACAAGGAGTTAGTTATACAAGGTGCTGGTGAGACGTCATCTGGAATACTGTGTGCAGTTCTGGTCTCCCATGTTTAAGACAGATGTATTCAAACTGGACAGGTGCAGAGAAGGGCTAGTAGGGTGATCCATGGAATGGAAAACCTGCCTTATGAGAGGAGACACAAAGAGCTTGGCTTGTTTAGCCTAACCAAAAGAAGGTTGAGCGAAGATATGATTGCTCTCTATAAATACATCAGAAGGATAAATACCAGGGAGGGAGAGCAATTATTTAAGTTCAGCACCAATGTGGACACAAGAACAAATGGATATAAACTGGTCATCAGGAAGTTTAGACTTAAAATTAGATGCAAGTTTCTAACCATCAGGGGAGTGATGTTCTGGAACAGCCTTCCAAGGGGAGCAGTGGGGGCAAGAAACCTAGCTGGCTTCAAGGCTAAGCTTGATAAGTTTATGAAAAGGATGGTATGATGGGACAGCCTAATTTCGCAATTGACTGATCTCTGACTACTAGTAGTAAATATGTACAATGGCCTGTGATGGGATATTAGGTGGGGTGGGTTCTGACTTATTACAGAGAATTCTTTCTTGGGGTGTCTGGCTGGTGAGTCTTGCCCACCTGCTCAGGGATTAACTGATCACCATATTTGGGGTTGGGAATGAATTTTCTCCCAGGACAGATTGGCATAGGCTTTGGGGTTTTTTTTCACTTTTTTCTGCAGCATGGGGCATGGGTCACTTGCTGGTGGATTCTCTGTTCCTTGAAGTTTTTAAATCATTATTTGAGCACTTCAATAACTCAGCCATAGGTTAGGGGTCTATTACAGGAATGGGTGGGTGAAGTTCTGTGGCCTGTATTGTGCAGGAGGTCAGACCAAATTATCATAATGTTCTTTTCTGACCTTATAGTCTATGAGTAGATTTTGGCAAATACCTCTGGATGACAATAGTTCTAGGTTCAACACATGATTTGGTAGTTACAGGGTCACCAGACTTTCTTCTGGCATCTGTTCAGTTCATGAACTATAGCAAAGAATGCTCCAACAGACATTTGAAGATCTGGAAAGTGTTGAAAGTTACCTAGATGACATACTGCCATGGAGAAATACCAGACAAGAACATGATGAAAGGCTCTGGAGAGTTCTAGCCAGGTGACGTGAAAGGAATATGCAACTAAACAAGAGCAAACGCAAAAAAAATATTTGGGGCATCACTTGACAAAAGAAGGTTTAAAACTTGACCACTTAAAAACTGCTGCAATAACTGAAATGGCCACCCTGCAGAATGGCGAAGATTTCCTGGAACGGTTACTTACCCTTGGAAGTTTATCCCACACACAACAACAGCAACAACTCCTTTGAGACAACTGTTGGGGAAAGATGTCAAGTTTGCCTGGATGCCAGTGCAGGAGGTGGCAATTGAAATAATTATTCACAAGGGCACCCAGGCTGAATTTCTTTAATGTCAAAGAACCAGTTACTGTGGCAGTGGATGCGAGTTCTACCAGTTTAGGGGCTGTGTTGCTGGAAAGCAAGGCTTTTGTTGCTTATGTTTCCAAACCACTGACAGTTACACAATATAGTTATGCCCAAAAAGAAAGAGCAATGTTGGCAATAGCATTTGGCTGAACTAAATTTCATCAATCTATCGGAAAAAGTTGCTGTGGAAACAGACCCCAGGCCTCTTGTGGCCATTTTCAAAACCCCTTTGCACAGTGCTTCACCAAGGATTCAAAGGCGGTTGTTAATGCTCTAGAAGTATCATCTGGAAGTTGCATACAAACCAAAGAAAGAATTAGCAATTGCTGATGCTTTATACAGAGCATGTATGTGACATGGTGAAGGAGTAGGTTCAGAGAAAGCTGATGTTGCAGTGCGTCTCACAATGCCTTATTTGCTATTTCAGAACAGAAACTGAAGGAATTTCAAGTATCTGCTGCAACTGATGTTGTCCCACAAACCTTAAGATGAATTAGTTTGCAAGGATGAGCAGACAAGAGAGCTGAAGAATAGTCATGCTTATTGGTCAGATACAGAGGAATTAAGTGTGCAAGAGGGACTTGTGGTTAAAAGTGACAATCACTGACTACCAGAAAATCTCAAGAGAGAGATCTTGGCTGTCAGATCAGAGTCATCGGAGAGCAGAACTATATAAAAAGAAAGCTTGAGATGCCAAGCATGTGTAGTCAAATTGAGGTCATGGTACAGTCTTAAAGCACATGTCAAACCTTCGGAAGCAAAAAAAAATCCACAGGAACCAGTGCTACCACATCAGGTCCCAAAGAGAACTTGACAGAAACTTGGCATGAACCTGTCTGAGTTTCAAGGTCCATATTATTTTATTCTGGTTAATTATTATTTGAAATACTTGGAAGTCTACTTGCTTCAGGACACCACAAGTGTATTTGTCATCAGACACTGAAAGTCTATAATTGCAAGGTATGACATACTTGAAGAATTAATTAGTGACAATGGACCACAGTTTTGGTCTGGAAACTTTAAAACTTTTGTAAAGCAATGAGACTTCATGTTTTGTGAATAAAGTCTCTTCCCACAATCAAATGGAATGGCTAAGCTAGCAGTTCAAACTATAAAAAGGATTATTTAAAAAAAATCCATCTTGAATGACACAGAACATTATTTTAGCTAGTTGGACTATTGGAATGCACCTATGGGAGATTTTGGATCACCTACCAGGCTCCTCATAGGAAGACATCTAAGGCCCAGATTGCTGATTGCAATATAGTTGTTGTAACCCATGCTGATACAGGGAGACATATAAACTCACCTAAATCTGAGACAAGAAAAATCCCAAATATTTTTTTTTACAAAGGTGTGCGCTTTGATCACCAATGCAAAATGGAGAGACTGTATTTGTCAAAAGTACATGGAAACCAGCAAAGGTTATTGATCAACACACGGCTTCAACTTCTTATCTTGTTGAGACATAGGAAGGAGATGTTGTGGCCCTAACAACATGCCAATGCAAGCGAAAAGAAATTGAAATTCAGCTAGTCTGTATGTATCTAGTTTAAAAAAAAAGACGGAGAGGTAATGAGAGCAGGAACTTTGGAGTATGAACCAAAGCTACTCCTCTGGGGAACATCATGGCATGAGCCTTATCAGCAGAAGCACATTGCTACCGCACTTGGAGCCAGGCAAGCAAGCCAGCAACACCTATCTGTACAATGCTCAGCAACACATTAAATGTTTTCTGTTACTTAAAAAGTCTCAAGTTTCATTTCTTACATCATAATTGCAGGTTGGGTCACAACTTTTACAATACAGAAAAATATTGCCACTTCTCCATATTGAAACCTGTTGGCTGGAAGTTGACCAGCTGTGGGCATTATATCTGACCATCCAGTTTTCATACTCACCAAACACTCACACCTACCCTCCTTATGCATGAGTACTTATTTGCCCTTGAATCAAGAAAAATCTGCTTTGCATAAAAAAATAGGACAAGATCATAGAAAATGCATGACAGCTCATGGAATCACCCCTTCTTAAAGTTCCTGGAAACCTACAAGATACTGACGTTGAGAGAGAAAGGCACAATTCAATAGGTTGCTCCAATCTTATATCTGGTTGCTAGCAAAACTGTGGGTTGTCTCATGTATTACCACATCACTAATTATGTCAGTGGCTATATATAAAGTCAGTTATCTGAATTGCTGCCACACTATACAATAACTGCATGACAGTGCTTGCTCTCGCTTGGCTAATTTAATCTTCCACAAATAACCTTAAGTACCACTTATTTTATTCTCAATGACTTTAATCTTGTAGACACGTGTGTATATATCTGAACTCACTGATAAGTTTTCGTTTTGGCAGAAAGGGCTTTACAACATCTTGAAACCTTGCTCATAATATTTATTTCTCACTCAGCCAATGAAAATGTTGTCTTTTACAATATGTATTAGACTGGGAGGCTTTGAAAGCAATTACTGAATCCCCTACACCTTTATCTTCGCAATAATTGTGTTAAGAAGCATGCACCTGTTGCATTTCCAGATAACTTTGTTTGCTGTGATATCTAACTCTTTACCAAAGGAAGTGGGTCTATGATTAGAAGATACAAAAAAGGTGGTCAGAGTTCTATGGATATCAAGGCCAGAAGGGAGAAATTAGGACCATTGAGTCTGACTTCCAAGCCAGAAATCTTCACCCAGTACTTCTTCATTGAACCCAATAGCATTTGGCTGAACCAGAGCATCTCTCATAAAAAACCATCCCAGCTTGATTTAAAGGCTTTGTAGGTTGGGATATTTACCACAATCTTGGTAAATAGTTAAATTCAGACAGTATCATACTGATGTAACAATCCCTTTTCTCCTCTTCCTTAACAATGGATTATTTACAGGAATAAAACCAATGATCAAAGCATGGGCTCTACCACTTGACCTAACAGAGTAACATTTCTCAGGACTTAGCTCTTAGCCTCCCTGTGGACCAACCACTAGGAAAAGGAAGTGACACACTTAGAAAGTGTTACAATGATGGCCAACTCATCTGATCCATTTAACCTCTTGTTCATTTCCATCTGTAAATGTATAGGCGAAATCCCTCCCCTGAATCCATCTGTCCATCTTAGGCAACTGTTATGTACCCATCACTTCAGTATCTGTGCACAATCTACATTCCTATCACAAACCAAAACCTTCAAGGGTCTCAAAGTCCTAGTGGAGAGGAGATGGGTTTGTTTTCAATCTCCTATCCAACAGAGTATATGAAATGTAAGGACAGAACAATTTTCTCTGTAATGTCACCGCATACTCATAGAACTATATAAGATGTATCTACTCCCAGAAAGAGTCACTTATCCAACTTGAAATGTTGCAATATTTAGCCAAGCTTTTCTTACCCTGAATTCTGTCTGTCTTGAGGTGATATTATTAGATATATGTCCCAGTGCAATTTCGAGCTGCTTGACACTTGTCAAATGTAATTATTTTTTCCTACACTAGCTCCGCTTGGCTTAAAATGTTATTACCTAGCCATAAACCATTTGTTTATACTCAAGATATTTAATTTTTTTAACTCTGCAGGGCTAAATGACATAACAGTAAATTAAATCTGGATTTCATGTGCTTCAGCGGTTATTCATACTGACCTATAAGATCAATAGACTCAATACTATTTTGTTCTTGCACCTTTTTTTTTCGAGGATCTGAAAACACTTTATACGCTTTAAGGAATTAATCCTCCTGTGAGATGTAGCTAAGCATTATTACAAAAATCGAGATTGAGAAATATGGAAATTAAAGGCTCCAATTCTGCAAAGTTCCAGACACCTCCTGGGGAAGTAGTGAGCAATTTCTGCACCCACTGAAATGAACTTCAGAAGATGCCGTGTAAATTACCAGGGGTTGTGGGTGCTCAGCACCTCCTAGGATATCAGCACCTATGAAGGCTGTGCTCTGTGTGATGTTCTCAAAAATCACCTGGGAAGCTAGAAGCAGAGCTGGGAATATAGATCAGGTCACCAGATTCCCAGTCCTTTGTTTTGGCCACAAGATGGCTGTTCCCTGCAGGAGAATAGAATCCAAAAATAACGAATTTTGAAACTCACACCTCAAGTCCTTTTTTTAAAAGTGTAATGTAAGATCATAAGGCCAAGATTTTCAAACTGTGAAGCCAAACATTAGATACCTAAACCAGGATTTATGTACATTCATAACTGGCCAGACTTTGAAAGATGCTTCAAAGAGAACTACTGAGTGCTCAGCACCTGTGACAAACAGACCACTTAGTCAACAAAGAGCCCAATAAATTGAACTCAGACAAACATAACTCTTTATCCCTACCTGGTGTCACTCCTCCATATACTCTTTGCTCCTTCCCAGGCTCTGCGGGGCTGTCCTCCCATTCTTGTTCAGAGTGACGCCCCCAGGGCTTCCTCCAGGGAATGCCAGCTCCAAACTCAATAGTTTTTCTTCATGTTGTATCAGAGTGTTCCTGCACCACCTTTTCTGGTGGACTGATAAGAGAACCCAGGCGTTCCCACTTCACTGCAATCCAGTCCAAGGATCCTAGGATAAAAACCCAAGGTCTGATCCATCAGACCTCTTGCTGTTTCCTACCTGTACTTTTTCCTACCTTGGAATTCCTCCAGGCCCTTTCCTACAATCCCTCCCTGGGCTTAATGAACATCTGCCTCTCTCTAGGCCCTTCCTTCACTCTCTAGCAACCAGAGAGGGACTGCAGAGTCCTTCCCATCTTCTTACAACCTCCATCCCATCTGGATTTCCTCCCTTTATTCTCACTACCCAGCTCCTCTCAATGCTGGCCCTCATTTTCAATGGGGCCTGAAAAACAGGTGCCTTAATTGAACGCGCTAGCTCCAGTTAACCCTTTAAGTTCCAGTGTGGGATAAATCACTATCACAGGACCTGAGGGGCTCTTCTGGCAGCCAGAGACCACCAAGGCACAGGGATGCAACTCCTTTCTCCCCAAAATACTCCTAGTAATACTATGCAGTTTGACTGGCTCTCTTAATCGCATGGTTGTTAACCCTTATCCCATTATTCTGGCAGACTATAACTCAGACCTGTCCACAGCCAACTGCTTTTATTGACCTACACACTGTTCCTTAGATCTCCAATTTGTCCCTGCTTCCAGGCTACTCAGACTAGATACTGAACCTCAAGTACAAAACATAAGCTGGTGCCCAAAATACAAGGGCAAATGGCCCTTTTCCATGTGGAAATCACAAACAGTAAGACTTTTCTCCAGGCTGCAAAGGTTAATTGCTGTTTTCCCTCATGTCCAAATACTCTTCTCTACCGTTATTAACACATCTGTACTCTGCTCCTCTCACCCTTGCAATTAGGAGACATTTCATTGTTTTCAAAGCATTCATGATAATAGTACCTCCACCTCAACACCTTTTCACCGACACTTTTTTCCCTCCCCTCAGGATCTTCTTAACACCTTGCATGCTATCTCCTCCTTTTATCCCCTTCCCTCTCTTATCACCTAAAAGGATTTGTCTAGGTTAGGGAATGAGGTCAAGGTTGGTTCAGGGCCACTACGATCAGTTTTGAAGACCATAGTGCTGATCTTTAATAATTTAGGATGTATGTGACATGGTTGTTCGGCTAGTTAGTAGATGGCTCTGTTGAGCTCGTATTAGTATGTTTTCTGTTTGCATATTTGGTCAGTTTAATAGTATTCATTGGGAAATAATCAGGAAGACCAAACAGTGGTTTCAAATAAAACACCTGGTAAACATTTCAAGAGACAATGCTTGAGCTATGCACTGTGAAGAACTTATTTCCTTGGCCCCAGCCACATTACATAGCTAGTGTGCCAAAACTGTAAGCCAGAACATCAAAAGGACAATAAGGAATTATAAAGATGCTCTGACTAGAGATTGAGAAGTTGTTGGAAAAAATTTTGTGGGGAACAAACCGACACAGAAACAAGCTTCAGTGCAGCAGCCTGAACAGATTCTGGAGGGAGAAAGACAGGTTGCAGGAGGGAGGAGCTTGTTGGGTTGCTGGGGAAGGCAGGGAAAAATTAGTCTGTGCACACCTGGCTAGAACACTAGCTGCAGCTACAGCATTTCATGTAAATAGTTGGCTTAAATAAAAAGCCAATTTAGTTTTACAAGACAGAGTCTTTTCATGTTGTTACCCAGCAAACAGTCCATGAAATGTCGGTGAGCTGAAAGAGTTAGGCCTTGCTAAGTGTCCAGGGAGATGCTAAGCTTTAGATAAGTAGGCAAGCAGGTAACCCTTTTATTGTTTTAAAAACCATTTTTGTCTAATGTCATTGAGTCATCGGTTCATAAATTCTGAGGCCAGAAGGGACCATTATGATAATCTACTCTGACCTACTGTATAACACAGGCCAGAGAACTTCCCCCAAATAATTCCTAGAGCAGAGCTTTTGGAAAAACATATGATCTTGATTTAAAAGTAGGTCAGTGATGGTGAATCCACCATGATCTTTAGTAAATTGTTCCAAAATGGTAAATTACTCTCACTTAAAAATTTATGTCTTATTTCCAATTATGTTACTAATGTTAAGATTAAACAATACCTTAATTTAAGAAGGCTGCCTAATCACTGTATTTTCTCTGATCACAAGTTACCAAAGGTAAGAACTGTATGTACCTGAATGGAGTCAGACTTGCTAGATAAGCACAGACAATACACAAGACATTTCAACCCAGGATGGAAGCAGGACCAATGAACTCTCAGGGGAGAATGCTGGGTGAGGAAAGTGGCCAGTGGAAGCATGTGAATCCGAGACCCAGAAAAGGAAAAGACAGGCTAGAGAAGGATAAATAGAGCTCAGAAACAGGTTTTCAGAGTGGGAAAATGAAGAGGAGGCACTGCAGGTGGTTCCTGAAGGTGGGAGGGCAAGGGAGAAGAGAAGAGCAGCTAGTCCTATACAAAGAGTGGATGAGCCAATGGAGATACCACCAGATAAGAGCCCCAGGAGGATCCAGAAAGGGTTGCATAGGACTGCAAAGGAGAATAGCAGATGCAATGACTTGCACCCAGAAAGAACAGGATATAGGCTGGAGAATCACACCCTCACCACAAAAAAGTCAGGTCTATGTGATTGAGGACTCCCTCCTGAGAAGAACAGACAGGCCTGTAACCAGAGCTGATCCAGAGAACAGAAGGGTGTGCTATCTGCGAGGTGCCAAGATACAGGATGTGGACCTGAGGCTGAAGAGGATCCTAATGGGAGCGGGAAAGAATCAACTGATTGTCCTTCATGTGGGTACAAATGATAGATTCCAGCTAGATTCTCGCTGGAACATATCAAAGGAGACTATGCTAGGCTGGGGAAGACTAAAGGAAATCAAGGCTCAGGTGATCTTCAGTGGGATTCTGCCTGTCCCTAGAGGAGGACAACAAAGGCGTAACATGATTCTGTTGATCAAAATATGGCTCAGGCAGTGGTGCTATACGGAGGGCATTTGGATGTATGGTCACTGGGAGGCATTCATGGACAGAGGACTGTTCTCTTGGGATGGACTTCACCTGAGTAGGGAGGGAAATGCACTTCTAGGGTGGAGGCTGGCACAACTGAGTAAGAGAGCTTTAAACCAGGGAGTTGGGGGAGATGGTTGAGAATTGCCCAGGTAATCTCCATGCCTGATTTTAACATTGAAAGGGAGGAAAATGAAGTAAGATCGGACACAGCAGTGGGAAGTAGAATGGACATTAAAAGGAAGGGTAGTGTAGATACCAATACTGGCAGTAGAATGACTATGCCAAATCAGGTAAGGAACGTGAGCAAAGCCAAACTGCAAAAATTAAGATGCTTGAATACCAATGCGAGGAGCCTGGGTAACAATGGAGAAACCAGAGCTACTGATAGAGGAAGTGAAACCAGATATTATAAAATAACAGAAACATGGTGGAATAGTAATCACGACTTGTGTACAAGAATTGAAGGGCGTGTGCTGTTTAGAAAAGACAGATATAAAGGCAAAAGTGGTGGAGCAACATTGTATGTCAATGATGAGGTAGACTGTAAAGAAATTAGAAGTGATGGAATTGATAAGACAGAGTCTGTCTAGGTAAAAATCATATTGGGGAAGAAAACTACTAGAGTTTCCCATGGAATAGTGCTTGGGGCGTGCAACAGACCACCGGGATCTGATTTGGACATGGATAGAGACGTCTTTAAGGCTTTTAATGAAGTAAATAGTTCTGGGAACTGTGTGATTACAGGAGACTTTGACTTCCAAGATATAGGCTGGAGGACAAGTGGTCATAGTAATAATAAGGCCCAGATTTTCCTGGATGTAATAGCTGATGGATTCCTTCACCAAATAGTTACTGAAACAACAAGAGGGGATGCCATTTTAGATTTGTTATTGATGAGTAGTGAGGAACTCACAGAAGAACTGGTTGTAGGGAACAACTTTGGTTTAGTGACCATGAACTAATTCAGTTCAAACTAAATGGAAGGAGAAAGAAAAATAGATCTGTGACTAGTATCTTTGACTTCAAAAGGGCTAACTTAAAAAAATTAAGAGACTTAGTTGGGGAAATGGACTGGATTGAAGAACTCATGGATCTAAAGGTGGAGGAGGCATGGAATTACTTCAAGTCAAAGTTGCAGGAACTATCTGAAACCTGCATCCCAAGGAAGTGGAAAAAATTCATAGGCAAGAATTGTAGACCAAGCTGGATGAGCAAGTATCTCAGATAGGTGACTAAGAGAAAGCCTACAAAGAGTGGAAGATGGGAGGGATCAGCAAGAAAAGCTACCTCTTGGAGGTCAGAACATGTAGAAATAAAGTGAGAACCGCCAAAAGCCAAGTAGAGTTGGACCTTGCAAAGGGAATTAAAACCAATAGTAAAAGAGTTTATAGCCATAAAAATAAGAAGAAAACAAAGAAGAAGTGGGACTGCTAAGCACTAAGGATGCTGTGGAGGTTAAAGACAATCTAGCTATTGCTGAATACTTAAACAAATAGTTTCCTTCCATTTTTAATGAGGCTAATGATGACTTTGCAGATGGTGGCAGGGTGGTGAATGGGAATGAGGATATGGAGGTAGAAATTACGACATCCAAGGTAGAATCCAAACTCGAACAGCTTAATAGGACTAAATTGGGGGGCCAGAAGATCTCCATCCAAGAATATTAAAGGAACTAGCACATGGAATTGCAAGCTCATTAGCAAGAATTTTTATGAATCCCTAAACTCAGGGGCTGTACCATATGACTGGAGAAGTGCTAACATAGTTCCTTTTTTAAGAAAGGGGAAAAAGGTGATCCGCTTAACTACAGGCCTGTTAGTTTGATCTCAGTAGTGTGCAAAATGTTGGAAAAAGTAATGAAAGAGAAAGTAATTAAGGACTTCATGGTTAATGGTAATTGGGATAAAATACAACATGGCTTTACAAAGGTACATCATGCCAGACCAACCTGATCTCCTATTTTGAGAAAATAAGAGAATTTTTAGACAAAGGGAATGCAATGTATCTAATTTACCTAGATTTCAGTAAGGCATTTGATATGGTTCCACATGGAGAATGAGTAGTTAAATTGAAAAAGATGGGGATTAATATGAAAATTGAGAAGTGGATGAAGAAGAGATTAAAGGGAGGCTTCAATGGGTCAGACTGAAAGGTGAACTGTCAGGCTGGAGGGAGGTTACTAGTGGAGTTCCTTGGGGATTGGTCTTGGGACAATTCTTATTTAACCTTTTTAGTACTGACCTTGGCACAAAAAGTCGGAATATGCTAATAAAGTTTGCGGATGACACAAAGCTGGGAGGTATTGGCAATACAGAGAAGGATCGGGACATCATACAGGAAGATCTGGATGACATTGTAATTGGAGTAATAAAAATAGGATGAAATTTAATAGTGGAAAGTGCAAAGTCATGTAAGCAGGGGACACATCTGTTGGAAGTGACAGAGGAGGAGAAGGACCTGGGCATATTGGTTGATCACAGGATGACTATGAGCCTCCAATGTGATGTGGCCGTGAAAAAAGCAAATGTGGTCCTTGGATGCATCAGACGAGGTATTTCCAGTACAGATAGGTAGATGTTAGTGCTGTTATACAAGCTGCTGGTGAGACCTCATCTGAAATACTGTGTGCAGTTCTGGTCCCCCAGGTTTAAGAAAGATTAATTAAAACTCGAACAGGTGCAGAGAAGGTCTACTAGAATGATCCATGGAATGGAAATCTACCTTATGAGTGGAGACTCAAAGAGCTTGTCTTGTTTAGCCTAACCAAAAGAAGTTAAGAGGAAATATGATTGCTCTCTGTAAATACATTAGAGGGATAATTGCCAGGGAGGGTGAGGAATTATTAAAGTTCAGTGCTCATGTGGACACCAGAACTAATGGATATAAACTGACCATCAGGAAATTTAGACTTGAAATTAGATGCAGGTTTCTAACCATCAGAGGAGTGAAGTTCTGGAATAACCTTCCAAGGGGAGCAGTGGGGGCAAGAATCCTAAAAACCTCCAAAACTGAGCTTGATAAATGTATGGAGGGGATGGTATGATGTGACAGCCTAGTTGGGCAATTGACTGATCTTTGACTACTGGTGGTAGATATGCCAATGGCCTGTGAAGGGATGTTAGATGGCGTGGTTTTTGAGTTATTATGGAGAATTCTTTCTGGGTGTCTGGCTGGTGAGTCTCTCTCACATGCTCAGGGTTTAACTGATCACCAAATTAGGGGTCGGGAAGGAATTTTCCTCCAGGGCAGATTCTGAAGGGCTCTGGTGGTTTTTCACCTTCCTTTGTCACATGGGGCACAGTTCACTTGCTGGTGGATTCCCTGTACCTTAAAGTCTTTAAACCATGATTTGAGGACTTTAATAACTCAGTCATGTGTTAGAGGTTTATTACAGGAATGGGTGGGTGTGGGTCTGTGGCCTGCATTGTGCACAAGGTAAGACTAGATGATCATACTGGTCCCTTCTGACCTTAGAGTCTATGAGTCTATGACCTGATCTAAGAGTGAGAAAATTAGGAGATTCCATCCCAGGATAGATAAAGGCAGAGGGCTGAACCTGAGGGGATGGACTCAGAGGCTTGAGAGGGGTTGGAGTTGTAGATGGCTTGCCAACCATGACATGGACAATGGCCAATTAAGTTATGACGAAGGTAATAACTTGTGTCTACACAAAGGAAGAGGTTGCTATTTGCTAACCCTGACCTAATCTCAACATGTTCCTAATCTAGATGTATCCCACGATGATGTACCTATTGAATGGAGACAGCAAATCTTTTGATTGCTGTGAAGAAGCCAACCTTGCAGAAGATTATATTGTTGTACTATGTGTACCGTTTTGTTGTGTTTTATTCCCTCAATGCTGCATACTCAGCCTGGGAAAGTAGCATATGCTGTTTCTAAATTTTCTACTCAAAAGCAAGCCAGACACTGAATATTTCAAAGCCACTCCTGCTTCTCTTTCTCTGCTTGTCTCTATATACTCGTACTACAGGGCTCTCCGAAATGGTGCCATTATAAAAGTAGAGCATATTGTTAAAAAAAGAACTACAAGACTTCATGAACTAATCACCCTACTAGCTAGTGACAAAAGACCAGATCTGGCCTGGCCCAATCATTCAGAGAAGATATTAGGTTCAACTTTTAGATTATTTGATTGTTTTGTTTCTAAATTGCAGATGATCTTGATTTTGCAGGCTGTATATTGTTTGGAGTTAGACCTCTCTGTGTTATTGACAGCTGGGTGCTGAGGAACAATGAGGCAGTATAGCAGCAGATAACCAGGGGATAAAAACATGGATGGCTGAATTCTACCATTGTTAAGCTGCCAATCAAAACCCTCATTATTATACAAGGATAGGAAGTTGCATCGAGAGAAGAAACTTTCTGTCAATCCAAAATGTTCTATGCAAAAATGGCCTCAGACCTATGAATTAAAATGATTTGATTGTCATTTACATTCTATGTAGTCAGAGTAAAATTTCCACCCCTTTCCCATGTTAATTATAAGTCTTTCCAAAATTCATACATTAAAAATATTAATCAAAATTCAGCCAGGTTTAACTAGGGTTTTCTTTCTAATTTTCCCTATGGTTCATTAATGCTTGTGCCAGGTTTTGAAGTTTTATGTGATGTGTGAAGCATTATTGTTCAACCTTCAGCTTCTCATGAAAACTAAAGCATACTTAAAGCAGCAGAACAATTTCCACTGTAATCCATGGTTTTCAGAGACTCAAAACTTTCAGGAGAAAGTTTCCTTTTGGCCTGAAATGCAGCTTGGAGCACAAGTCTCTTGCCGATTTGAGTAAATGGTGGGTTCTCTGTAACTTGAAGTCATTAAATCAAGATTTGATGACCACAGAAACTTGGCCAATGGCTATGGGCCTATTGCAGGAGTGGGCAGGTGAGGTTTTATGGCCTGGGATGTATAGGAGGTCAGATTAAATGCTCAAGAGGGTCCCTTCTGACCTTAACGTCTCTGAAACTTTTCCTGCTTCGTGTTAAACCCGAAGGTGAGTGTTTTGGGGGGAAGCAAGAGCCATGTTTCCATTTGGCAAGGAAACCTTCCATCCCAACACCCACCCCCTCACTCTCATCCTCACATCCACACTTTTTTCTCATGTTAAAAATACTAAATTCACTTTTACAAGCATGGAATCCTTTCATGTCATTACCTAGCATGCAGTACCTGAAACATTGGGGTACAGCAAAAACGGTTTCTCTCTCCAAGTGGGCATGCATGTAAGCATAAACCACAGGGTGAGAGCTGGGCCACAAGAAGTCTTCTCACTCTTCTGGGATATGGGCCAGATTCTGACACCCTTATGGACAGTGAGTAATACCTTACTACTTGAATAACCCCAGCTCCTTTCAGTGAGATTGTTCCTGGTGTAAAATACTACTCAACCTGAACAACAGGCTCACAGTCTCGTCCTGAGGGATTTGGAATTACAGGCATTCTGCTGAGATCTAGGTGCCTGGAAGGGGTTAGGATAAGGGTACACCTATTTCCCAGCCTCCTCTGCTATACTCAGACAACAGGTGAGCTGCCCTGCTCAGGGTCATGTAGATCTACCTTATCTCTAATGCAGGGCCATGCCTAATGGCATGTTCTGGCCTACATTGCATTGTGACCAAGCAATGCTAAGGAGAGTTCCACATTATCAAAATCACAGCTCATTTAAACTAGTCTCCTACTAGTTAGTGATCCTGGGATAAAAAAGAGGTGCTCTCTGCTAGCTAATGTGAAGCCCTATGTTATTACTGTTTATATCATGGCAGCATCCAAAGGTTCCAATCAGGATCTGGAACCTGTTATATCGTGTGTGTGTGCACACACAAACACACACACGTAGGAAGAAACAGTCCCTGTCCTGAGGATGTGGCAGTCTAGTTAAAGGTGAGACACACCACACTTTTTACCACATGTAAAAAGTAACAGAAGAGGTAAGGGTGGGAGGAGAAGTGGATGAGAATAAGGTCAACTGGTTACAGAAGCTAATACCAGGGGAGGAAGGATGGACCAGTGGTTAGGGTAGCAAGCTAGCATTTCAGAGATGTTGGTTCTATTTCTTGCTCTTGCTCTGGTTTCCTGTGTTACTCATAGGCAAATCATTTAGTTTGCCTGAGCCCCTGGTCCCTATTTGTTAAATGGGGATTGCACTGCCCTACCTCACAGGGATGCTGTGAGGCTAAATCCATTAAAATGTGAGGTGCTCCACTATCACAGGGCTGGGGGCCATAGATACACTCACCTTGATAGCAGCATTTATTTAATGCTCACATTAAAGATTCATCAATCTTAAGTCCCTGTGCTCCTTTAACATTTAGTACCCCCCCTTACACACACTACAGGATAAAGGATGTGCCTTGTTCTGCCCTGGCTTTGAGAATCTGTAGGGCAAGCTCAACTAGCTTCTTTCCACTGCCTCCGTTTGAGGCTCTTTCCTGGAAAATGCTGGACCTTCCTCAAAAGCCTTGGGAAATATCATGGAAGGCTTCAGCCCGCAGAGCTGCTGAAAGGGTAGGCAAGGCACACCAGCTTACACTCCTTGGGACAAGGAGCAAAGAGCCAGAAGTGAGGATGACGGTGGACACAGAGACATCTATCTGGATTAGATGAGAGCCTATACACACAGGGTCTGAGGACACAGACTATGCAGAGGATGGCAGAATGCTTGCCTTCTCATTGATACTCCTGGTTGGAGACAGAACCAGTCAACATTGCCAAACCTGTAACTGTGAAGGGACATGTCTCATCTGCCAATCCCTATGGAATGGCTATACTGATTTGTTTCCTGTGGCAGGGAGCAATGGCCATTTTGTGTAGAGCTGAAGGAAGTCTTGTGGTTACAGATTGGAAATCAAGAAATGTGTTCAATTCCTGCCTCTGTCACCAGCATCCAGTGTGACCTTAATCTCTGGGCCTCTCTTCCTCATCTACAAAATGGGGCTATACTTCCTTTGTCTGCCTAGTGTAATTAGATTGGAAGTTTTTTTGGGGTGAGGACCTTCTTTTACCATGTGTTTGTACAGCACCTGGCACAAGAGGATAATGATCTTAGCTGTGGCCTCCACAATTTACCATAACAAAGAAGAGACAACTATTTCAAACCCAAGAAGTCCTTTATCTAAAATATATTATCCACTATGGTGCAAGTAACAGAGCAGCAGCTTTATAAATCAATTTCCTGTGTTCTCATGTCAATCTGTGGAGTATATCAGGGCACTGAGATTTATTATATATATGGGTATTGCATCAATTGGTTTAATTAATTACCCCATTATGTCACAGTTTGACTGAGAAGCAATTATATAATAAACAAAAATAAGATCTGCTAGGCTTGCTTCAGGCTTTGGAAAAAAGACGAACCCCAGATGCTTATGAAACCATCTTGGAAATAAAAGTGTAACAGCAAAATTGCTTTCGCTCATGAATTGTGCTGGTATTTTCAGCAGAAGAAGGTTGATTTACCTAGATTGTAAATTCTTCTGGGCAGAGACCACCTAGCGCAAAGGGCACTGCTTCATGACTGGGGATCCTCAGTGCTAACATACTAAACAAACAAACAATACAATAATTATAACAGGTATTGGTCAGAACGCTGTGCTTTCCTATGCCTATGCTTCTGAGATAACCAGTTTATGATCCAGACATATCTGATGTCTGAGCCACATGCACCATACTAACTCCTGGTGAATGTGAACACAAAAGTTATTTCCGGAAGACGTTACAAATATAAATAAGCTCCAACGTGACTCCACAACATTCAACTAAGCTGTTTTAAGTCAGAGCACCCCATCTGCACAGTGTCCTTATGCTGCAAATTACCAAGTGCTATTCCTTCCCACTGACATTAACACTCTTCATCTGGAAATCTCAAAGTGCTCTACAGAGGTAGGAAGGTGTCATTTTACAGATGTGGAATCTGAAGCACACAGCGATGAAATGACTTGCACAAGGTCACACAATAGGTCAGAGGCAAAGGCAGGAATAGAAATGCAGATTCATTAATGCATAGATTATAAAGTCAGAAGGATCCACTATAATCATTCAATCTGACCTCCGTATAACACAAGCCATAGGACTTCCCTGAATGAACTGCTGTTTGAGCTGAAGCATATCTTTTAGAAAACTATCCAGTCTTGATTTAAAAATTGCCAGTGATGGAGAAGCCACCATGACCCCTTTAAATTGTTGCAAAGATTAATTACTCTCACTGTTTGAAATGTTATGCCTTATTTCACATCTGAATATGGGTAATATCAACTTCCAGCTACTGGATCATGTTATACCCTTGTCTGCCAGACTGAAGAGCCCATTATCCAACCTTTGTTCCCTGTAGGTATTTATAGACTAAGCAAGTCCATTCTTAACCATCTCTTCTTTGTTAAACTAAATAGATTGAGCTCCTTGAATCTATCACTGTAAGGCAGGTTTGCTAATCCTTTAATCATTTTCATGGCTCTTCTCTGAACCCACTCCAATTTACCAGTTTCCTTCTTGAGTTGTGTACACAAGAATTAGACACAGTATTCCAGCAGCAGTCACACTAATGACAATACAGAGGTGAAATAACATCTCTCCTACCCAAGATGCCACTGTTTATGCATTCAAAAGGCTGCTGACTCCTCATCCATTGCCTTATGCACTGGCCCATGTTGCCTGGAAAGTTGAGGGCACGCTGTACCTTACAGAAGGTGCTCTGTACTTTTTCAGATCAGGTCCTTTGATAGTATCCACTTGCTGGTTATTTGTTTCTATGACACTTCAGTATTTGTCAAGACTAAGCTTCAAAGAGTCTCAGTTAAAAAAATATGAATAAAAAAAAATACCCTTAAAGTAATTCTGCATTTTTCCTGCAAGTTTGGTATCACACCATGAGTCCTATGCTGGGGAACAAGTGAACAGCTAAGAAAAGCCAACGTATGAACAATGTATCTGAAACTTTGCTCCTCTTTCCCAAAACAACCCTAGGCTCAGAAATAAATATCAGGGAGGGAGAGGCATTATTTAAATTCTGCACCAATGTGGACACAAGAACAAATGGCTATAAACTGGCCATCAGGAAGTTTAGACTTGAAATTAGAAGGTTTCTAACCATCAGGGAATGAAGTGCTGGAACAGCCTTCCAACGGGAGCAGTGGGGGCAAGAAACCTAGCTGCTTCAAGACTGAGCTTGATAAGTTTATGGAGGGGATGGTCTGATGGGACAGCCTAGTTTGGCAATTGACTGATTTTTGACTACTAGTGATAAATATACCCAATGGCCTGCGATGGGGTGTTAGATGAGGTGGGTTCTGAGTTACTAGATAATTCTTTCTGGGTGTCCGGCTGGGGAGTCTTGCCCACGTGCTGATCACCATATTTGGGATGAGGAAGGAATTTTCCCCCCAGAACAGATTGTCAAAGGCCCTGGGGACTTTTCTCCTTCTTCTGAAGCATGAGGCACGGGTCATTTGCTGGTGGATTCGCTGTACCTCGAAGTCTTTAATCCATTATTTGAGGACTTCAAAAACTCAGTCTTAGGTTAGGGGTCTCTTACAGGAGTGGGTAGGTGAAGTCCTGTGGCCTGCGTTGTGCAGATGGTCAGACTAGATGATCATATTGGTCCCTTCTGACCTTATAGACTTTGAGTCTATGAGCTAGAATGACACAATGGTTTTTTAATGTCTATGATTTTCTGAAAACCAGAAGGTATCTGAACCAGCCCTGTCTCTGCCCATCTCCACTCACAGATGCCAAGCATTGAAATTGGCCATCTTTACTGCAACCATTTCCACTGAGTGCTAGGAAAATGGAGGGAATGCAAAATGTGCGCAGCAGAAGAATGGGCCTCTAAGAACATGGGGGCATCTGTACACCTTGATGGTCTTTATGGTAAAATAGCATAGTAAATGTAAAGAATGCCCTCCTCATTTAAATGACTGAATAGAGCAGAGTTTCCATCAAACAAAATCTGAAGTAAAGGTGCCTTGCTCCAAAGCCCAAAGGAAAGGCTGTAGTCTGTGTCACTTGGGTCAAGTTCAGAAAAGAAACAGCAGAAAGGGAGAAGTTGCCTGGCAACAAAATCACTTAGTAGAAGTCTGAGGTCACTTGTTGAGGCTGATCCGGAAGTCTTCAGAGAAGCTTCCTGCTCCTCCTTTTTTCTCCAGCCTAGCAACTTTTCTTTCCTGTTTTATGGATATGATTCTGGTACCATTTTCACCAGTGTAGCATCCATGAAGTTACTCCAATACAAGCAAGGAAAGAATCAGGCTTATACTGTCACCACGTCTGAACATGTGATTAATGATTAGATAGAGGAAAACATTGTGTAAGGAAAAAACAAAACGAAGAAGCCCACATGGAATCAGTAGGATTTAGAATGACTAATTTCCCCTGATTTAGTGAATAATGTGGAGTAGTTCAAAGAATTAATTGAATGCAATACACTGATCAGTACATTTCAAAGTTAATTTGGTATCCAAGTATAGTAGCTATCAGGTCTCTTGGGCTGACAGTCAAAACAATAATGTTCTAAATGCACAGTTTGTTATTAGGACACTGGAAGAAAAATCAAACTAATGGGATTATTTCCAGCCATTAATTATTTTGTTGATGCATGTCAACTGTGAAACCTTCAGTTTAAGCATGAGGAACAAATGATAGGCCTGTGAGAACTCAGTAGGAAACGCAAGGCCTCAGAATTATCCTAGTATGTTTACAAGTCAACCAAATTCCAATCTTGCTTAATGCAGACAGATCTGGTCCTTGAATGCGTGGCTTCATTTTCAGGTTAGTTTAGAATCAGAAGAATCTTCTCAGTGAACCTTCTCCTATGCTTAGGATTCACAGAGCACTCAGTGCACTGACATGACTATGACACATCAACCTTTCCACATTTTACCAAATACTGGGAGGAAAAAAATATTTTAAGAAATTTGTTTTTTTCCCTGCAAATATTTTATGAGGCAAAAGCCATCTGTCACATGTAGCTCTAATTGCTGACACATTAAATTGGCAATACAATGGCAATGCCTAACTGATACTTCTTCCATCCAAATGCATAGCAAAATTTTCAAACTAGCTATCACTTTGCCTCTTTCTGAAATGGAACTACTCAGGGTGGTTGGTGATTGGGGGTTAATGGAGCTAAGCTCCACCCAGGATGCCACAGCTGTCAGCCACACTATGTGCACCCTAGTGTGACTGATGTACCGTGAGGTGTAGTACCACCCCCTGCCACCTGTGGGGCTGGAGCTGCTTCAGGCTCTGTGGGCTGCCATGCCTCTGGATTTCACTGGGGCAGAGGGGTGGAAATTCTAATCCTGCAGCACACAGGCTCCAGATAGCAAAGGAAGGAAGCACAGAACAAGGAATAGAGGTTTCTGCCTTGCAGAAGCAGAGTGTAGGGTATATATATCTCTGACCATGCCCCTGAGAGTCCCTGCCACACATGGGCTGTAAGCAGTAGGAGGCAGTTTGCTGTATACAGTTGGAACTACAGTAGAATGTCTTGTCAGCAGAGATTACCCGAGTGATATACAGCGAAGACATTGGAGACTACACAAAACTTCTGTTATGGGCTCCTTATAAAAATCACAGATAGACAGATGAGGGAGAACAAGCCATCAAGTGGACAGGGTTTTCTAACTGCCAGCCTTGCAAATTCAGCCTGGGATCTGAGAGTCAAGCTGGTCTCTTTTCTTCTAACACATCATGGCCAACATCACATATCAATACATATTTCATAGGCCAAATTTTGCCCTCATTTACACCTGTAATTGTTTCGAGGCGCTAGTACTCAGCTTTGAAAATAAACTCTTTAAAGTGAAATTCTATCCCCATTGAAACCAATGGGGTCAGGAGTCATCCTTGGCTTTAGCGCTGCATTTATCCATCGGTGGGAGAGACCATTAATAAAACACAACTCATTCTCTATCACTTAATTAAATGTGGAGAAAATAAACTCTAAGGACCCTCAATTATTTATGTACTGATGATTTAGTTGGGGGTTGATTTAGGATGAACTAGTTGGGGTTGGTCCTACTTTGAGCAGGGGGTTGGATTAGATGACCTCCTGAGTTCCCTTCCAACCCTAATCTTCTATGATTCTCTGATACTGTACTGACTCATTTACTCTGATCTTGAGGTTAGAACATATTCATAAAGGTACATTTAGGTACATCATTATGCATGCTATTACTACTGAATTCAGCCCCTATTCTACCTTGAATGATTCTGCAGAAGTCAAAGGGACTATTCAAGATATTAACCTCTATACCCAGCAGAAAATATTTGCAGGATTGGGACTCTAAACTTATTCTTTGAAACTGGCCTGGGCCACAAAGTTATCTTTGTGTGCCCCCTTTCTCCATCTGTGAAATAAGAGTTCCAACATTTCCTCTCTCCCACCCTTTGTTTCTCTTGATTATTTAGACAGTAAGCTGTGTGAAGCAGGGACTGTGAGATGATTGGGGAATCTGTCTATGTACTGTTTATAAATTCTGTTTGATACTCGGGGCTCTTTATATGTATCTGTGTCAGACTGCAAACTTCCTTTTGAATTTCTGGTTTGTTTGCCTTCTCGGTTGTTCTTTTACCCCTGTATGGGACTGTAATTCTAAGGGATAGTGGCACAGGTTAACAGTAGATGGCCATTAAATCTTGATGCTCTTCTATTCAAATAGAAGCACCGTAGACAAAAGGCTGGTTCCTAGCCAGGATGGTTTATGAGAGACGAGATCACCTGGTTGGTGTCTCTGGTCACCTGCTAAGGCTGATCAGGAAGTTGCTTGGAGCTTATAAAAGAGGTCTCTCAGCAGATTTGTAAGAGAGAAAGAGGGATAAAATCAGTAGTGCAGGTGCAGGTAAAGGGAGTTTTAGGGTATATGACATTTACTCACTCCTACTTTCGTGTGATAAGCAAATCCTGGCTATATACCAAGTGCTAGAGCCAAGACATGTAAGGGAATACACACGACAGGATACACACTGTGTTGCAATAGCATACAGCTGTAATTGAGCTGCAGGCACAAAGCAAAGCTGTGTGCCTTCAATCAGCAAAACTGTAAGAGCCCTGGAGCTTTTGATCCCACATATAAAGTGGATACTATATAAATAAAATCAAACACGTTTTTTTATTTAAAAAAAAAAGTGTTGCAACATATCCTTCTGCTTTGGAGGGAAAAACGTCACGCAAACAAGGTTGTATTTGTTGTAGGCATTTAAATTGAAGGGTTTCAAAATTCTATTTTTTGTAAAATGCTCTACTGAAATTAGAAAACATGATAAATTAATTAAACAGCAGGTGTTTTCAAAGTTTTAAAAATGAGTGGCATTCCTCTCATAACTTCTGATCTTTTCAGAGGTATGAACTCTCATAACAGACCTTTTAAATTTTCAATAGAAACTGCTTAAGTCAATTACCTTCTCTTTTTCTTTCAGCCAATCAATAAAAACACCAGCTGCCTAACCAGTTTTTTTTTCCAGATGTTTGCTTCATTTCTATTTCCCTCTCTTTCGTAACATTGTTCACGTGTTAGATCCCCATGTCCCTTGTTTTTTAAAAAAAACCTATGGTTTTTTTTTTGTACTTCTGGTCACTGGTCCAGTATCATGCTCCAAAAAGATCAAGTGTTACGAGACGAATGTCACTCATTTAAAAAATCTTGAAAACCTCTCACAGCATGTATATTTCTCATGAGTTTAATGTCTTATATTGGTACTGTCACAGGTCATTGAAAATACATCCAAGAGATACTGGCAGGCACTGGAGATCCAATTTCCAGTGCCCACAGTGTGACACTAAGTTTTTGCAAACCATATAACCTTTAAACCTCAATTCCAGATGATCACAACTGATTTGTGCACTGCCTATCAGCTGCTTATGTTAAGCAACAGAACGTTCATCGAAATCATAGCCTAGAAGAGTCTGTGATGAGAAATCCAGTATTACCGCATGTGTGGACTGAATAAAAACATTTGCTGAACAGTAAAAGCATACAATGTTTATTTCATTTATTTATTTGACAGCATTACTTAAGTTATTTCATTTTGTACAAAATGAAATATCAGCTAACATTATTTTTTGGGGAAGAAACTAAATATTCCCTTGACAAGTTCGAGTTTGGTATCTGAAGCTGAAAAGTTTCCAGCTGTAGAAAGGTCTGAAAGCACTTGTGACTCAGCTGATGCTGTTGGAAACAACTAGGAATTTCATACACCTGGGCCATCAAATTCTAATCAAAACCTTCGGATTGGAAACTCTAAACAACCACAGTGGGAGCAGTTTAAGGAGAAGTACTGGGAGGATAGAAAGCTTGGTGACTATGCATTAATATTGTGAATTCACAAGATTAAATTGAGTAAATAAGTTAAACCTAACATATTCTTCAAATATTTATTATACTGTTACAAATATATACTGTTCTAAATTAGGAGTGTTCTGTATGCATTGTAGCTTATAGAATCATAGGACTGGAGGGGATCTATGGGCGTTTATTGTTATTAATAATTCAAAGAATGGTTTAAGATATTCTATATCCTAACACAAAAAGTTTTGATTTTCTCTGTGTGGAGTATCAGAGTGGTGCAGAACTGTACATCTGTCAACCTCCAGTGTCCCTTAGTGTCTGTTCTCTCTGACTGTTGTACTGTTAGTAATTAGTACACAACTGTGGTATTGTTGCAGTTCTGGGATGTTTTATATACAACTTTTTAAAAGTGATTCCATTTATCTTACAGGCTGCCTGGACTATAAAGCTGCCAAGACAACTAGAGCTTTTAAAGAACAAGGCACCGCTCTTCAAATGAATGGTGCAGCTACCATGTTGAAGCATCTGACAATGAAAGAAGAAATATTAAGTTGACATCCCTCAGAATTGAAGTTAAGAAGCATGTGGATTTCTGAGTTCAGGGAGCAGTGCATAAAATACAAGATCCAAGGAAGGCAAGTGTGCTAGGAAAAACTACTGAAGCTATTTCAGGCATTGCAGTTCAGGCAAGGGGGGCTGTATTCAGAACTGCATATTACCTGGCTAAGAACAATCACCAATTCAGCAACCATGAAAATCTGATTGAGTTACAGGAAATCAGAGAAAACAGTTTGCATCCATGTTACCGTGCAACAGATATTGTTAATCACATTGCCAGGGCCTCCATATGGGGGGGGAAGGGTACACTTTACCGGGGCCCGGAGATTGTAGGTATGTGATGAGGGATTGTGTTATGTGTGTGGGTGGGGCCCCGTGTTACAAGTTTGTACTGGGCCTGAAAAAATTGTGCTTGGGCCCTGCACATTGCAGAGAAGACGCAGGAGGGGACAGTCAAGAGTCTTGTTTCTTCTTCAAGAAAGTTGGCATTTCTTATCGATGAGTACACTACTGAGCCGAAAAACTGCTTTGATAGTTAAAGTATCAATTGAGGGTGAAAGTCCTGTATTCTTCTTCCTTGACCTTATTGAATTTATTTAACAGAGAGCTGGGGGTATTGTCTTAGCACTCCTTGAATGTCTGCAGAATGCTGGGTTTACTGACACTTATCTTCAAGAAAACCAGGTTTCATTTATATCTGATGGGAGCAGTGTCATGTTAGTCTTGTGTAGTAACAAGATTATGCTTGAAAGGCCCATAGTTGCTCATGTGGCACTGTATGAACCAGACTTGAACTTGAATTAGACGTGGCAGATGCTGTTCATGAGGTCACCACTCTTAACCATTTCAAAACCTTTATGGAAAAATCTCTATAACATTTACAGCCATAGACTCATAGACTTTAAGGTCAGAAGGGACTATTATGATCATCTAGTCTGACCTCCTGCACAATGCAGGCCAAAGAACCTCACCCACCCACTCCTACAATAGACCCCTAACCTATAATTGACTTACGGAAGTCTTCAAATCATGGTTTAAAGATGTCAAGGTACAGAGAATCCCCCAGCAAGTGATCCACGCCTCATGCTGCAGAGGAAGATGAGTTAAAGAAAAATGAACAGGAGCTCAATGAAGCATGAGGAGAGGGAGGGGATCAAATTCTACACATTCTACAAATCTTGGATGTACATTGGCTAGCTAGTGGTTTTACCACTGTTCAAGCTGCAAGGGTGTCATTTTGGGCCCCTGATAAGCATTTGAAAATTCTTCTGAAGGACTAAGAAATGACCAGGACAGCTTTAGCAGCCCATTTAGCAAGTCCTGAATTCCTCTGTGAGCTGGCACTGATGGATGATCTGCTCTACAAGTTGCTTAAGTTGCCTCAAGATCTTCAGGCTCATTCTATTAACATTCCCAAGGCTGAACATTTAGTGAATCTATTCAAATGTTAGCCTCCTTCAAGAAGCCACTAAGGGACAAATGTGAGGAGGCTTGAAAAGGCAAAGGCTTGGGAGAATTCAGATCCCTTACCCTGAAACCGAATCCACAGCTGAATTATACAAATGGTGGGCATCTTCTTCAGTCTTGTTCGCAATATGGAAAAACGCCTTTCAAATGGAGATGTCATCCTTGCAGATTTCAGCATCTTGGAATCATCTAATCCAAGTATTCACCATAGTGAGGAACAAAAGAAATGACTGTGTCGATGCTTCAGTTTGAATAATGTGTAAACTATCAACGAAATGAGAGACTATGCAGAAAACACTAACAATGAACATGAGGATTTGAAACCTGTTATGCATGCAGATGTTTCCATGCAGCACTGCTGATTGTGAGCGATTTTAGCCTCATGAATAACATTGCAAAGGATAGGAAAGCACATCTGTCAGTGTCAGGTATTGCTAGTTCAATGCTGATCAATGTGCATGGATTCCCAAATGCACTCTCTGGGTCAAAAAGGTATCTTGGCTCAGGGTTGTAAAATCACCATTCTGCAATGACACCAGATTGAGGCAGTAGGAGGCTGTGACAGAATATACCTGTGTTCAGACACTTCTGTAATAGTGTTTGTACAAGGTACTGCTTGTGAGGTATCATTTCAAAACTCAAAATTTGCTTATCAGTATTATCATGGCAAAATGCATGTAGCAGCACAATATGTGAAGTTATAAACGTAAGCTGAAACCATGACTAGAAGTGTGTTTTCCAGATAAGTCTGGTGAGTGGCAAAACCAATTCCCCAGAGACAAAGAGCAAGCTGACACCTCAGCCAGGTGTAAATAAGGCTGATGGTCCGTTACCTAAGTGACCATTCTTGGCAGGAAAGAGGGCAGGGGCAAAAATCTACATTTTAGCAAAGAAACAGCATGGTGTGTCCTTCCACAAAGACTGCTTATCTCTTGGCTCCCAGCTGGAGATGCTTCTCAAAGGAAGAACAGGACTATAAAAAGAAGGGGCAGACACCCCAAGACAGTCCTCTCTCTCACTATGTGCCTCTTGCATCACGTGAAGATGAAAAAGGAAAACTACCATTGGACTCTGGGGGGGTATGACCTGAGAGTTAGGTCAGCAGTCTGCGGAGATGTGGTGAGAAACTTTGCTTGAATCTAATGGAGTTTGTAAAGTTAGGCACTAGAAAAATATTTGATCTTTAGTTTTCTTGTAAGCACTTCTGACTTTTCTGCCTCATTACTTATACTCACTTAAAATCTCTCTCTTTGTACTTTGCAAACTAGTTTAACTCTTTTATCTAATCCACTGTGTTTAAACTGGAGCTTCTGGGTACTCTATTTAAAATAAAAAGATAGCATATTATGCCCTTAAAGGAATAACAAATTTAATATTATTAGTAATGTCCAGGAGGGGGCTGGGCAGTACAGGACATACATTCAAATGTGAAATGGCAGAACTACTAACCGGGGTATGTAACCTAGCATTTAAATCAGCCTCTGTAGCAGATGACTGGAGGATACCTAATGTAACTCCAATTTTTTAAAAAGGCTCCAGAAGTGATCCTGGCAATTACAGGCCAGTAAGCCTGACTTCAGTACCAGGCTAATTGATTGAAGCTATAGTGAAAAACAGAATTATCAGACACATAGAAGAATATGATTTATTGGGGAAGAGTGAACATGGTTTTTGTAAAGGGAAATCATGCCTCACCAATCTACTAGAATTTTTTGAGGGGGTCAACAAGACTGAGCCTGTGGATACAGTGTACTTAGATTTTCAGAAAGCCTTTGACAAGGTCCCTCATCAAAGGCTCTTAAGCAAATTAAGTTGTCATGGGATAAGAGGGAAGGTCCTCTAATAGATCAGTAACTGATTAAAAAATAGGAAACAAAGGGATCTCACAAAACTGGGTGCCTGGGCAATAAAATTGCAGATGAAATTCAATGTTAACAAATGCAAAGTAATGCATATTGGAAAATATAATGCCAACTATACGTATACCATGATGGGGTCTAAATTAGCTGTTACCACTCAAGAAAAAGATCTTGGAGCTATTGTGGATAGTTCTGTGATGCTGCACATTGAGTGGATGTTTTCAGTCAAAAGAGTTCATAGAATGTTGGGAATCATTAGGAAAAGGGTAGATAATAAGATAGAAAATATTGTATTGCCTCTTTCTAAATCAACAGTACGTCCATATCTTGAATACTGCATGCAGATACGGTCATCCCATCTCATAAAGGAATATTAGAATATATTAGAATTGGAAAAGGTATAGAAAAGGACAAGATGAGGGATAAGGAAAAGCTTGCATATGAAGAGAGATTAATAAAACAGACTTTTCAGCTTGGAAAAGAGATGACTAAGGGACAATATGATGGAGGTCTATAAAATCATGACTGGTGTAGAGAAAGTAAATAAGGAAGTGTTATTTACTCCTTTATATAACACAAAATCTAGAGGTCACCAAATTAAATTAATAGGTAGCAGGTTTAAAATGAACAAAAGGAAGTATTTCTTCATACAACATACAGTGAAGCTGTGGAATTCCTTATCGACAGATGTTGTGAAGGCCAAGACTATACTGAAGTTTAAAAAGAACTAAATAAGTTCATGGAGTATAGGTCCATCAATGGCTATTGGCCAGGAGAGGCAGGAATTGCTGTTTGCCAGAGGCTACTCAAGGTGCAATGGAAGTCAAAGTTAACAGAATGGTAAGAGCCATTAGGAAATGGATAGATAAGACAGAAAATATGATAATGCCACTAGATAAATCCAGGTGTACTCACACCTTGAGTACTGTGTGCAGTTCTGATAACCCCATCTCAAAGAAGCTATACTAAAACTGAAAAAAAGTAGAGAGAAGGGCAACAATGATTAGGCATATGGGATAGCTTCCATCTGAGGTGAGATTAAAGACACTGGGACTGTCCAGATTAGAAAAGAGATGATGAAGGAGGATAATATAAGAGTTCTATAAAATCATGAATATGTGGAGAAAGTGAATCGGGAAGTGTTTTTTACCCCTTCACATAACACAGGAACTCAGGGTCATTTAACAAAATTAATAGACAGCAGGTTTAAAACAAACAAAAGGAAGTACTTCTTCACACAACCCAGTCTCAATCTGCGGAACTTGTTGCCATTGGATGTTATGAAGGCCAAAAGTATAACTGGGTTAAAAAATAATTAACTAAGTTGATGGAGGATAGGCACCTCAGCGAGGTGTCCCTAAACCTCCGAATGCCAGAAGCTGGAACTGGACGACAGGGGCTGGATTACTAAAATTTTTTTAGTAAAATTACTAAAAATTGTCCGGTTCTGTTCATTCCCTCTGAAACGTTTGGCACTGGCCACCATGAGAGACAGGATACTATGCTAGATGGATCATTGATTGACCCATGGCCGTTATTATTTTGTCTAGATCTGTGTACCTCTTGTGCTATGTAAAGAGTAGTGGTGTTTGGAGACCTGTGCAAAGCATGTCTGCCTTTCACTGTCATATACGCCTGATGAGCTAGACTGTAAGCAACAAGGTCCACACCTTGGTAGAGTTCTGGAGAATGTGCAAGAGTTGTTGGAGAGTCTTAGGGGAGCTGGCTCTAGTTTCAGGGCCTAGGCATCTAATTCGAAATGGAGTAAATCTCATACGTGCTGTTAAGAGTAAAATACAAAATGTACAAATGATCATATGCAGTTTCATGTTTAGACGAGCAAGCTATGTGGACAGAAGTAATGTTTATAGATGTATAGTAAATTAGAGGCTCAGCTTGACAATGTTCAGTTTAGATATAGTTCTGTTTTAAGACAAAGGCCATTAGAAATGGATCTCAGACTACTAGTTTCTCAGTTCCCATGTCATGGAATGACATATTCTTGGTCCACAGTGATCGGTATGAGGCAGCATAAAATTAGCTGCTAGACTTGAGCAGAAGTTTAAAAAAACAAAGCAATAAGTACTGGACATTATTTTGATAACAGGTAATTTAGCCAATATTAATACATTTATTTCAGGAGGTGGAGCAGGCAGAAATAACACTTGATATTTGCAGTCATTAAATACAGAACTATTTTCATAATTAAGATCCTAAAGTAAAGCCAAATCCTGAAGTCCTCACTAAATTTTGACTCAATTCTTACTGCTACTGAAGAACTTTGCCTCTCTGCCTTCCCACCTGTCTAGGTTTCTCAGCACCATGGTTCATAGATTCCGAGGCTAGAAGGGACCACTGTGATCATCTCATCTGCCCTCCTGTATAACAAGCCAGAGAACTTCCCCCAAAATCACGCCTAGGCAGAGCTTTCAAAAAAAGACTTAAAAATTGTCAGTGATGGAGAATCTACCATGACCCTTGATAAGCTGTTCTAACAGTTAATTACTCTCTCACTGTTAAAAATGTCTGCCTTATTTCCAGTCTGAATTTGTATAGCTTCACCTTAGGGCCATTGGATCACGTTATACCTTTCTCTGCTAGACTGAAGAGACCATTATTCAATATTTGATCCCCATGTAGATGCTTATGGACTAATGAAGTCATCTTTAATCTTTGATAAGATCAGCAGATGAGCTCCTTAAGTCTATCATTAAGGCAGGAGTAGGAAGGGTGGCCTCCCTCCGAGGCTGGGCCCAAGGAAGGGCCACAATCCCAAGCGCAGGCTGTCAAAGGAGTGGTGGGCCAGTCTGCCCAGCAACCTGGGAGACAGACAGCGATAGGTCCGACTGACTGGCCAATCCACTCAGAGGGGGGCCATCTCTGCCGGAGATGGGAAGATAAAAGGCAGGCCCGCCACTCAGTGAGGGAGTGGCTGCCGCTGGATGTAGACGTGCCCTCCTGCCAGCTGCAGCGCTGACCTGACCCCAGCTGGGCCACTGCCCCGAACAGGGGCACCGGGAACGGCCCCACCTACCAGGGCCCCAGGACTGGATAGGGCCTCTGGGCCCCAGGGAGCGGCCCAAGCCCCCTGATACTCTGGGGTGTGAGATACCCTCCGAAGCCAGCCCTGACCTGGATGAGCTGCTGGCCACAGAGCCTCCGGAGGCAGGACCTGACCGGGACGAGCTGCCTGATACGGAAGGGCCCCAGAGATACTGTGACCTGAACGAGCTGCCCCTCGCTGAGGAGCTCTCCGCCCTGCTGCCTATCGACGAGGAGGGACTGCTGAGCCTGCCAAGGCCGTGTACCCCCGTCGACCCCAAGGAAGCAGGTACCTGGGGGTACGGGGAGGAAGTATCCCAGGAACAGCCATAGCCGTGGCTGAGTCTGAGGCCCAACCTGCTTGGTGTGTTGCAGTGGGAGCCCCGCCGACACAGTGGCAATGCCTGCGCCACTGCTAGGGCCCTGGGCTGGGGCACAGTGGAGTCGGGTGGGCCTGCATCCCACTCCCCCCTTCCCTGGACACGTCCTTCCCTGGTTGCCAAAATAAACCCCCTTTGCATGGCTGCCCTGCCATGGGCCGGGGCCATTGACTCGCTGCCTGCCCGCCCTGCCACGGGCCGGGGCCATTGACTCACTGCTCTGGAGACCTGGGACCGCACCGGGTAGCGAGAAGCTAACTTCCCCCCGCTTTTTCCGGAAGGTGCAACTGGCCTCCCTCCGAGGCTGGGCCCGAGGAAGAGCCACAGGGACCTGCCCGGACCAACCACTGGGCTACAGCAGGTTTTTTAATTCTTTAATCGTTCTCATGGCTCTTCTCTCAATCTTCTCTAATTTAATCAACATCCTGTGGACACTAGAATTGGACACAATATTCCAGTAGTGATCTCAGCAGTGCCAAATACAAAGGTAAAATAACCTTTCTACTTTGACTCAAGACTCCCCTGTTTATGTATGCAAGGATTGCATTAGCTCTTTTAGCCAAACAGTCACTGATTATCCACCGCAACCCCCAACTCTTTTCCAGAGTCGCTACTTCCCAGGATAGTCTCCCATCCTGTGAATATGGCCTACACTCTTTGTTCCTATATGTAGACATTTACATTTAGCTGTATTAAAATGTATATTATTTGCTTACACCCAGTTTACCAAGTGATCCAGATTACTCTATATTAGTGACCTGTCCTCTTCAATATTTACCATTTTCCCAATTTTTGGGTCATCTGCAAACTTTATCAGTGATGATTTTGTGTGTTCTTCCAGGTCATAGATAAAAATGTTAAACTGTGTAGGGTCAAGAACAGTTATCTGCAGGATGCCACTGAAAACACACCTGCTCTGTGATGGAGCCCTGTTTATAATTACATTTTGAGACCTATCAGCTAGTCAATTTTTAATCCATTTAATGGGTGACATTCATTATACATCATTTCATGCTTTTTTAATCAAAACATCATGCAGTATCAAGTCAAACATCTTACAGAAGTCTAAGTATATTACATCAACATTATTACCTTAATCAAACAAATTTGTAATCTCATCAATGAGGTCTCAGATTAATTTGACAGGATCTAATTTCCATAAATGTATGTTGATATGCATAATGATATTACCCTCCCTAATTTCTTTATTAATCAAGTTCTGTATCAATCACCCCATTATCATGCCCACCGTCAATGTCAGAGAGATAGGCAGTTAGGGCTTAAGCTGCTGGAAGGGAAGGATTGGCGTGTGACGACTCACAGCACCCCAACAGACCTTGGGTCAAGATCCATGGGGCCCTATTAATACCTGGGTCATCCTTTTAAAATATGAACATCTTAGCTTTCTTCTGATCTTCTGGAAACTTCCTCAGTGTTTCAAAATCAACAATAAGACGTGTCTGACCTATGTAAGCAATGAATAAGAATTTCATCATTTGACCCATACTAAACTAAAAGAGCAGGAAGAGTTGAAGAATAGCATGTTAATGCCAGCCCCTTTGACTTCATGCTGATCCACCCACAGAAGAACACTTCCTTTGTAATCCCTGGATCCACCCCAAACACCCATTTCATTGTTACTGTTTAGGTCATTATGATCCAATAGGCATCTGGAACTGACCAAGATCTTCGATCCCCAGGGGGTTATGCTCAGGATTGGTTCACCCCATGCTGACAAACCCCGTGTCACGGGGACCCCTACAGATGTCTCCTGCCTAGCATCCTTTGCTACAGGCTGCATACAATGTGCAGTCAGAGCTCTGTAGAGCTCTTGGGACTTGTGGTGTGTCACATAGAGGGCACTTTACACCACAGAGCAAGCATCATTACACACACTTCACTTTTGGCCTAAGTACTGAGATTTAAAGCAACTGGAGCTACTTTGATCACTGTGACTACTAACTTATGCAGTCAAATCTTTCTCTACATTATCCTGCCCCCTCAACATGGTCATGTTGCCTAATTCCTAGACTGTGAGCTCTCATATCAAGGGTTATCTTTATCCTTTGTTTGCACATTGCCTATGAATGCATAGTCCCTAAGCACCACAGCAATAAATAATAAGAGTAGAAGGCGCACTGTGGGCTAGTGGCTAATATATGGATCTGCTGCATTAGAAACCAGCCTTCTGTTCCTAGCTGTGGCACAAATTTCTAGCAGCACATCATCTTTGCAAAGTCAGTTCAGCACTCTATTCCTCAATTACCCATCCTGGAAAAATGACCCCATTCATGTGGCTAGACATAGGAGAGATGATGACACACTACTTGGATTAATGATAGAGAAGGGAAGTATTAATTACCTCACCTTTGCAGCAGGCAGGGTTTCTGGGATACCATCACAATCAAGTGAAGAAGTGAGACCACCAAATCCAGAATAGAACAGTGGAGGTCTGCCCTGAAAATACCCATAACTTCCTCTGCTCTAGAGATGGTTTTAACTGAAAGTAGATTAACATGTCAGTGCAACGCAATAGAAAGCAATCACCTACTATAACATTTTATAGGCATAATTATTTTATTATTACCAAGTAACATACAGCCCTGTAAGAAAGGAAAACATTAAATTCCCTGAAGTGAGAAAAGACTCAGTCTCCGTAGAACTAGGTGGTCAGCCCCTTTAAGGGCCAGGGAGCCACCAGCCTGGGTCTGGAGAGAAGCCCAGCACGCAGGTGGAAATATGAGTGGAAAGACAAATACATACTTTTAAAGGAACATTTGAGAAGACAAAGAGAAAGAGGAGGGAGAAGGCGTGCTAAACATTTTTATCCAGCAGCAGTATTTCTATGAGTGGCTTTAATACAGATAGTGGGGGTCTGAGAAGAGATGATAACAGTGTAAATACATCACTGAGGAATGCCCAATTGTTCAATAAGAACTGATTCAGGCCCATAATGAATAGGCTATCACCTTGAAAGGATGACAGAATTATAACTGTGGGGGACATCACATTTAAGAGAGAACAGCTCTCCTGGAGAATTTGAATTAGGCCGTGTCCTACAGGAGCCGCTCAGTTAGTGGCTGAGAGCAGCAGGAGTAGGCAGGAAATATGGTTGAGCATGAGGAGTGGCAGTAGAGGCCTGAATGTTCACCCGATGTTTCTTGTAGCTTTCCCATTTCGTCATGAAGTTATTAATTACAATTTACTGCCCTGGAAATGTTAATTATCTTCATTCAGTGCCAAACAAAAAGCACTTAAAGTTATTACCTCTGAAAAGTTTTATTAACAATTCGAATCCTTCCCAAGCATCTTGCTGGAAAAGTGTCCAGCTCCTACAATGCCAGTTGACAGAAAAAGTATGTCCAACAAGCCTTTGGTTTCTTTCAATTATGAAATGTTACTGCCGTGGAGATTTATGAAGTTTAGAAGGACACAGGCTTAAAAAAAAGAAAAGAAAATCAACTCTACTTTATTGCTTTCATTTTGCTAAGAAGTCTTTTTGCCCCTTTGCTGGCTCTTTCTGCAGAAGTATGGGTTTGTGCAAGTATGGGAAACAATACATTTAATTGTCTTTATTGTGCCAAGTGGAACATAGTCTGTGTGGGGCAGCGCTGAGAGTAATCAAAACATCTCTCTAAAAAGGATTTCTGCAGTGCTTTATGGTGCATGTCTTCTCTCAAAATGTCATTTGGCTTTATGAGACTCCTGGAATGATAAAGTTTCAGTATAATGAAAAAGAACACAACTCAAGCCCTCCCGCTTTTAGTTTTATACAGTTGTTTGAATTATGATGTGTTTCAGAGAACTTCATCTAATCTGAAAGGGATCTGGCTAGTAAATCAATGTTAAGCTGGTAATATACCCAGAGGAAATTGGAACCACCACAATTTTTGGCATGCTTGTTCGCTGGGCTTATGGGCACAGCTGGTGAATTGTAATATAAAACTTCTGGTCCACCGGGCTTTTTAACCATTTCACTATAGACTCCCTGCCTGAAACCTTCCTCCTATGTATCCATGATCTGTCAGGAAAGGCAGGATAGTTGTGACCTCATGATTCCCATTCAGAACTCCCAGGTTGAAAAGCCATGGTCCAGATGATCCTAATTATTATGACGCTTATTAATTAGCATGAAACTATGACTGAGACCAACATTCCCATCTTTCTTCTGCCTGTTGAGCTCATACCTGTACATAAAAATTCCACTGGATTAAATGAGATAAACACAAGAGAGTTGCCTGAACTGCAATCCTGCACTTCACCCATCTCAGACTCTGCAAAACTTCAGAGCTGAATGCAGCCCTTGTATGGCACCTTTCATTAAAGGGTCTCAACGCACATTAAGCCTGATCCTAAGTTTCAAATGGGAGCCTTTTCATTGACTTCAAAGGGCCTTTGATCAGCTCAACTCATTAGGCTCCAATTCAGCAAAGCATTTAGCAATCCCATTCCTATGCAGCAAAGCACTTAAGCAAAGGCCTAGTTTTATGCATGTTCTTAATTCATATGAACTTCACTGTATGCAGTGTTGTTGTAACCATGCTGGTCCAAAAATATTAGAGAGACAAGATGGGTGAGGTAATATCTTTTATTGGACCAACTTGTGTCCAATGTGTGTGTGTGTTGGTGAGAGAGTCAAGGTTTTGAACTTACACAGAGCTCTGTTATAGACCGAGATGTAGAAGGTCAGGCCAAGGAGTTGTCAGAGCAGGAGTCAAGTCTAGTGGATGGAGCAGGCATCCAGGTTGGGAAACAAAGGCAAGGATCAGCACCAGAGTCAACTGGAAATTACCAGAGCCAGGAGTTGAGCTAGATTCAGGAATCAAAGCTGAGGTTCAGAGCCGAGGTCAGATACCAGAAGCCAGAGCCAAGGTTTAAGTTAGTCAGAAGACAGAGACCGGGGTCAGCACGTGCTTAAGTATCACTGAAGTTAATGAAAGAGAGACGAGGTGGGTGAGGTAATCTTTTATTGGCCCAATTTCTGTTGGTGAGAGAGGCAGGCTTTCAAGCGTACATAGAGCTTTTCTTCAGCTCTGAAGATGAGCTTGGGATGGCCCAAGTCTTGAACTTAGACTGCTGGGTTCTCAGACAATTGTATCATCGTGGTCTCCAGCCAGCATCTTCTAGCAGGCTGAGAAGCTAATGGGACTACAGCCTCATCCAAGGCACCATCCATGGAAGCCCTGACTGGAGGATCTCCCAGCTACACTGATGGGTCCAATCATGCTATTTAAGACAGAAGGCTTAAACGTTAAGGACCCAGGGATGGAATCCTGCTTCTGCTGAAATCAATGGCAAAATTCCCATTGACTTCCAGGGGGCCATGATTTTATTCCTGGTGTTCCAAAAGGCTGAGCAACCAGAGCTTACATTGAAGCAAACTGATGTTGTGGGTGTTCAACACTACTCAAAATCAGGCTTTAAGGCACTGCATCCCTGCAAGGGGTGGAAATGGTTTATAGCAGTTTTTCATTGGAGTCAGGCACTTGCACAAGGTCCCACATGGTAAGTCAGTAGCTGGAATAGAACCCAGGACTCCTGATTCCCAGTACTTTACCTTATTATAAAATCACCTCCCGCAGCTGCTTTACAAGTGAACGAGGAACTGATTTAAAGGGCCAGCTGTTCAGCTCATATAAACCAAAGTAGTTCCATCTGACCCAAAATGTTTGGTTTTAAAAATGAATGGATTCATTCATTTTTAAGCCTGGCCATATGTTATGCAACTGATTTCCAATCAGAAATATTTTCCTCTTTTTTTCTTTTCTTTTCCACAACACCTCTGTTTTCTTCTGCTCTGGAAAGCAATATACTCTGAGCATCCTAACTGTTTCCAAGAGAGTGCCGGACTGATTTCTAACGTACATGCCATGAACTTTTATTTAAGTCTCTCCTTTCGATGCATGTATATAAAAAAGCAGTCGTGGAGGTTTCTTAACGCATTAGCCATGCATCTTGCTTTAATTAGACTTGCTACTTGCTCAGTTTCACTAAATAGCAACAGGGAATGTTGCCTAAGATGATGTCAAATCACTTTTGAAAGCAGTTCCAATATTTAATATTATAATTGGATTGGCCAAAGATAAATGACGTGTAATAGGATACAAGGAGTAAAAGTTTGATGCTATCTTATTTGGCAGAAAACAGATTTCTATCCCTGAGGCCAATCTGAGTCAGTGATTATGTTCTGTACCCTTCTGTTTTTACATATTTTCTGTTATTTGTTTTATATAATGGGATTATATACAGCAGTAAAAGTAACACACAGTTGTTATAAGCTTGGAGGGGTCTTTTTTAAAATTTCTAAGATCAAAACCAAAAATAGCTATTTTCCAAGTCAGAGTCAATTCAGTGCTGGTTTAATATTATTACAGTAACATTACCTTCATATTTTATGGAGAATAATAAAACAGTGAAACACAAGTCCCTATTTAATACCAAGCAGATACCACAGAGGAGAATGTCAGAAACATGTCCACTTTAACAATAGTGATGGAACAGGAAAGCAGCTTCCAAGAAGGAATTTGAGAAAAGGGTATATACAAAAGTATTGACCCAGACACATAAAACATGGACCATAACGAGCAACTGTAACATATACTTAGAGGAGAACCAGAAGGGACAGAACAGAAAATTAGACTTGAAATGGGCAATGAGAATCATATACATTGATGCATTTTAAGAACACCTTCCCCAGCTGAAAGTCTACACCTTAACCCAGAGATCACCTGGCCTTCACCTGATTACACAGACTTGTAGAATTGACCTCCTACACACCACAGGCCACTAAACCCAGTTACCTTTGTACTGAGCCCAATTACCTGGACTAGACAAAATTGTTACAGCTCCCCAGAAGATTAAGCTATTGTGTGCCATATACAGAGAATAGGAGAGACCAAGGTGCCCTGATGCCCATGCTATGCCGGCAGTGTGCAGGCATTTCAGATCACTGATGCAGAGAGAGATGTGGAGCTCTTGGTTAGCTAGCAAATAATATGTGTTTCAATATGGCTAAGTGAAAATGTTTACATCAAGGATCAAAGACTGTCAGCCATACTTACAGGATGGGGGATTCTAACCTTATGATGCAGTGATTTTGAAAAAGATCTGAAGGTCATGGTGGATAATCAGCTGATCATGAGCTCCCAGTGTGATACTGTGGCCAAAAGGTCTAATACAGTCCTTGGACGTATAAACAGAGAAATCTCAAAGAGGAGTAGAAAGATTATTTTACCTCTGTATTTGGCACTGGGGTGACCACTGCTGGAACACTGTGCCTGGTTCTGGTGTCCACAATTCAAGAAGGATGTTGATAAATTGGAGAAGATTCAGAGAAGAGCCACAAGAATGACTAAAAGATTAGAAAACCTGCCTTTCAGTGATGGACTCAAGGAGCAAAATCTGTTTATCTTAACAAAAAGAATGTAGAGGGGTCACTTAATTACAGCCCTTAAGTATCTCCATGTGGAACAAAAATTTAATAATGGATTCTTCAGTCTAGCCCAGTAAAGTATCACATGATCTAATGAGTGGAAGATGAAGCTAGACAAATTCAGACTAGAAAGAAGACATACATTTTTAACAGTGAAAGTAATTAACCATTGGAATAATTTACCCTGGGTCATGGTGGATTTTCCATAAGTGACAATTCTTACATGAAGATTATTTATTTTTTGGAAAGATGTGGTCTAGGAATTATTTTGGGGGAAGATATCTGGGCTATGTTATACAGAAGCTCAGCCTAGATGATCACAATGATTCCTTTCAGCTTTGGAATCTCAGAATCCCATGTAACTGCATATTTTAGGATAAATATGTCCACGTTTTACACCAGTCTGGCTTCCATCAGTGTAAACCAAGATGCAGCAGCCCTAGTAATTGAAACTGAACCTGTGGCAGTGGAAAGGAACCTTAAGAGTTGATCACTGGGAGTCAACAATGACCTGAAAGTGAGAGATGCTAGTGGGCATGACAAGGTTGATTGAACAATGTACCAATTCTGAATATTTTCAGTGCGACCTCCACCATCAGGCTGGAGAATGCAAAGGTGCCTATATTATTTCAGTGATGACAGAGGCAAGTTTTAGCATCACTTACTAACTACAAGGAATAGCTTATAAAGCAGACACCGTACTGATGTTGCAATAATTTCACCTGGCTATATTCTCTGCAACTGGTTACTGACTCTCTCTGTACTAGTGATAGCAGAAAGTGTGGCCCTGCTAGTGTTCTGGAGGAGGTATAACAACTTCAAACTTTCTGCTGAAGTATAACCTTCTGTAGCTACCAGCCCTTCCCTGGTCTGAGCTCTAAGAGAAGATGACAGCGAAACAACGTCCTGTGCCTGGCAAGGTGAATCCAGTTCTTCAGCATGTTATGCAACAGATACACATTTTACATTGAAAGTCCAGTTTGTTAAACTTTAATACTTGCTGTAATTGGCCTTTCTTTCTTTGAATATTCAAGCACCTCAGATGTTTCACTGCTCAATAATAATGTATTCTATTTCTATAGAACAATATATCTCAAAGCCCTTTAACAAATGTAATAAACTAACATGAAAACGATACACAGGATTAATTTTTTCCACCACTGACAATGCAGCAGGATCTGAGGTGTAACGTGGTAGCTGTTTAACAGCGCACATCAACAATAAATAAGTGATGAATACCATATCTAGTTGAAACTATGGGAAGATTGTTCTTTAAAATAGGCAGAATATAATTTCCCGAATTGGAATCTGGCCAGGATACTTGCGCAAACATATCTAAATTTACAAACAGTACCATGGCATTTTAAAGCACCACTGGCTTTGAGCTAGATTTTCAGTCTTATATTTTCCACAATAGCTAATCTCTAGCAGCACCTAACAGCATGCTGGTCAATTTTTATTCAATATTGATTCAAACGAGATAGAGTCACCTAATGAATTATCAGCACTTCTTCCTGCAGAACCTAGAAAGTTCTTGGGGATCTCGAGCTCACATCCAAATACTGAGCCAAGCCAATCCCCTTCAAATAATAATGTGAGACCTGACTGTATCAAAGCACGACGTGGTATGCTAGGAGCTCAATCACACATTGTTTTCATACTGTTCTCAGTTGAATCCTTTGCCTTTCCTAGCTTCTCTGTGCTGGTTTTATGACAAAAGCGTGTGAGACTCTAGTTCCTAAAGCTTCTCTGTGAGGAATTTCTGTTTCCTTTGTTGTATTACCCAGCTCAGAAATGCACACCTTACCTGGGGACTAACTTTGTGCTGATTTCTATGTTAAAATGAAGCTGAGCAGTTGTAATAGTGGGTTTCAGGGTTTGGGCTTTTTTTCATTTTAACTAATGAGAACATTTTTCACATGGTTAGAAAAGCAAAGGGTAGAAAGCTCTGGTATTTCTCGGTGACCAAGGCAAAATGCAGGAAACAAGGCTCAGGCTGGCTGCAGTTACAAGTTCTTGAGTTCAAACTTTCTTCTAGGCTAGCTTGTAATGCATTGGCATTTTGCATTTGGGTGTGATTGAGAAAAAGACCTTCTCTTCTAGTGGCTTACAGAAAGGATAAAGGGCCTGCTAAGAGCATCAGCACAGGAGCTCTTATTTAGGGGTGACAGGGTGCTTGGTGCTGTATAAGATACAGCCCCTGCCTTGAGTTACTTATGCTGTAAATAAACAACTCAAAGTACACAGAGAGACCTAGACAATGGATGTACCTTTACACTGTAGACGTTTGGGGGGGGATTTGAACAGACTGGATGTATTGATATTATTCTCTCTGCCCAAGAGTCCTTGCAAAATACCCATGATTACAACTGCGCAATTTCATTTTAACATAGAAATTGGCACAAAGTTACATGTAATACAGCAAAGGAAAAAGGAATTCCTTACAGAGAAGCTTGAGGAACCCAGGAGAGGCCCGGGTTCTTGGAGCTGGGGAGGAGTGCACTGCTCCTTTAAGGTTCAAGCCTGGTGCTCACAAACAGAACAGTGGCAGTGCAATTAAGGAAGCACCCTGCTCCGCCCTACTGACCTATTTTAAACAGGAAGAAGAACTTGGAAGATGAGCAGAGGTAGGAGATTAAAAACTGAATAGCCTTGTCTTAACTCAGGAAGGTTAGCCTGACCGGGCACAAAGGTTGGTTTGGACTTTTAGTTTGGGAGGTCCAAACCTGGGTCCTGAGTTAAGGGTCTTTGATTGGTTACAACATTGCTCCTTCCCTGGAAGACTCTCTTCTGTTGACAAGTTTGGTTTGGCTTCTCATGGCCCTCATCTGTGCAAGTGGATTGTTTGAACCCATCTGGGGGAAGTTAAGGTGGGGCTCACCTGCATTGCCACATCTGGGGTGGCCCATCCTTTTACTTGATAGAATGACCAGGATTCTAATTCTAGCTTGTGTGTGTGTGATTTATCCAGTAACTGCTTCTCAGTGTCTGGCATAGAGTCATCACAGACTGGCACCAACCACTGGATAAAGACACCTGTGGACCCTGGATTCTTGAGACTAACATTGTCTAGCTGGGCAGGAGGATGTAATGGATTAGATTTGTATGCATGTCTTAGTGATATCAACTGTGAGCGTCTAGCTCAGAGAGGATAAGAGACCCTGCTACCGCCAAGGGAAGCCTTTCTTCAGCTCAGGTAAGCAAAGCCTGTGTTATGGTGCTGAAGGGTCAGGTTTCAAGTCCCAGCTCTACCCACGGTAAATACGTGTGATTTGTATGGCAGTTGCATCTGTTGTTTCCAAAAGATGGATTTATACCAGATTATCGGCAGTGCAATGCTATGTCCAGCATGATTATTCCTGATTGGAAAGGAGTCTGTGTGTCAAGCCTTTTTATCTTTCATGAACTTTGCCTATGCAGAAGCATATCTTAACAAAGCAAACCCCAGTAATGATGGAATACTTCCGCAAAAACTGACACATAGCTTCCTTTCTCTACCTTAAGGATCAGATTTTCCAAATCAGGTGTACATGCCTAATTCATGAGGGCAAACACCAAATGTGTGCGTGAGTCCACTACAGGGAACATTTAAACTGATTTCCAATGGGATTTCTGCTCCTAAATCAATTAGGTGCTTTTGACAATCTCGCCCTCAGTATACATGCACTTGTAAGACACTTCATTGGCCGTGGGATTGTCCAAATATCTGAGTTACATGCATATCAAATACCTATGTGCACAGTTTAGGTGCATGCCTAACCTTGAAATATCTGGCCCTGAGAGTATTGTGTGAATATCCTAATTTTATTTTGTTAACTTTGGGAGAATTTAAACGCATTTGAGATCTAGCAATGCAGGGCTCTAATTATTACTTATTATTGTCATTACAGTAGAATACAGAGGCCCCAATTCTGCCTGGGCCCCATTGTGTTTGGTGCTGTACAAACACACAGCGTGCAACAAGAGTGGTTCTAAACTACACACAATAATTTCACCTCTGGCTGAGGATCACCACTTAAAGTCTGCATTATGCTAGCACAACTTGTCCAATAGTATCCATCAAACCTATTTAATGAAAATATCCTAAAGATAGCATTAGGCTATTTCAAGCAGGATGTGAGTCATCCTCAGAGAGTTCAATAAACAGTTCACCTCTGACATCAATGGAAAAATTTCATAGTGATGGGATCAGATGCTGAAATGCTTAATGAAGTCTTCAAAGGGAGAGTATTTTTCAAGGATTTTTGGACAGAAAGAATACTCTCCATAAATATAGTATCTCCAAACTCCCTTCCCCAAAACAGCTACACTGTAAGATCACCCATCATCTAGGTCTCTCTATGAGTTGTCTTTTTGTTTACAATGTAAGCAATTCAAGCCAGGGGCTGTATCTTCTACATCAGTGTTTTCTCAATAACCAGTCTGTGGACCGGCGCTGGTTCCTGAGATTCCTTGACACCATTTAGGAAGGCAGCCAGCCAATCCCTGGTATCAAAAAGGTTGAGAAATGCTGTTCTGCAACACGAACCAGACTATCACCCCTCAACAAATAAAAGTAAATAATCATTTTTAAATGAAAGGAAAGTCAAGGAAATATGGGCAACAACAGATCCCCACACTACCCTATAACTGGGACTCCATTCTGAGATAGACAGGCCACACTTCTAAGGATTGGAGATGGAGTTCAGACTCCATGACCATTTAGTACCTGACTTCTACTAAGAGCACCAGCCAACATGGGATTGTGCTGGCCATAATGGTTTGGAGACACATCACCATAGGACCTGGACTGAGCCCATAATCTCATTTCACACAAGCCAACAAAAGTCTGTCACATGGCAATGACTATAAGTCAATAGCAAATGGAGTAAGGTTTGATCTTGAGGTGAAAGGCTGTTTCCCATAATTCTGAGCTTTTTGGCTTCTGAAAAAATAAAGCATTTAAGGAAGGAGGTTTACTGCTAGTTTCTCTTGGTTTTAAGTTTATTAGCATGTATTACATGGAGAGTTCATAAATTAGGACCTCATATCACCTACTTATACTCAGGGGAACAGTCCCTACTCTGGAAAGAGTCCCAATATAGTCTGCATAGAGCCCATTTACATGAGTAAGGGGTCGTGGAATCCAACTCTGAGTCTATAAGTAATTGCTGGAATACATGGCTTCAAAACTCAAATCCAGGTTTTATAGAGGGGTCTATTGAGAAGATAAAAAGTGACAGAACAAACTTATTTCACTGCTTCCTAGCAAGAGATGTATTATCACCCCCCAAAAAGGGACATGGCATAATATGAAGAGGTACATTAAGTTAGCATCAGTAAACATGAAAGAGATTTAAAAGACAGATATAAGAAAAATTGGATGACTCACAGGATTTAAGGTAAATTAGCCAAGATCACAAGCATTATCTCTTAATTTAGATCATGCTATAATAGGTCATACATCCTCATTTCCAATTTTTGTATGCCACTAACAAGTATTAAATGTTCAGGAATTAGGAGTTTAATATTGCACTAGACCTTTTGCAAATGGATAATGTTAATGACCCTCACTTAATTAAACAGATAAGAAGGGACTGGAATAATTGGAAAGACATTTTTATAACTTGGACGCTGACACACTGAATGCTATTAAGATAAATGTTCTGCTCAAATATAGTTTGCTCTGTTCTGTCTGCTGATTGCCTTGAGCTGAGATAAAGTATTAGGAGATACCCAAACGGTAATTCGCACATTTATTTGGAGTGACAAATGCTCTGGAGTTAAGAGAAAGAAAGACAGATTGGAGCCCAGTCCTGCTGCCCCTTCTCTTGCCAGGAGTCTTGTTAATTGGGATGAGATGGGCCCATGTAGTTTAGTCTTGAGGGGAGCACTGCTGCAAGAACACTACTGACAGAATTTCCATGGTAATGCAGGGCCTTGAAATACCAGGTTTCCATAACGAACACTAGGCCCAGTCTTTCTCTATTTAAAGTCAACACGCATGTGGCTTCAATGGGAGCGGTAGTAGGCCCATTAGTATTGGGCTAATCTAATGGCAGGAGGGTTTACTGCTCTGCCTCTGGTCATGTTTCTTGAAACTGGCAGGCCTGGTTCTGACAACTGTCATATAATCTTTAACAAGAAAGAATGAGAGGCAGGATTGGTTCCATCAATTTAGAACCCCTGGGATTCTTCCCACCCCTTCATACATCATCACATTGTGGCTGCAGAAGACTTTTCTTTCCTTGTTAGGTTGTGTATGCTGGGGTTTATTTCTGTTGGTGGACTGAGAGAGCAGCTGCTGTTTGTACATGCATGGCTAATCTACAGGGCTGGTTGAAAATTGTCCAATAAAATTGTTCGTCAATAGAAAATTAGGGGTTTTGACTAAAGAGCATTTTTTTAAAAAAGGATCTGCTTTCCACAGAAAAAAATCTATATTTCAATTGAAAATTCAAACACACAAAAGAAAGGCTTCTGATTCTGATATTTGATGAAGAGTTAAAATTTTCCTCAGGGTGGGAAAAATATGTTCATGCTCTCTTTTATGCCTGACTTGCCAGAAAGTAAGGTCAAGTATTGACCGCAAACAGAGAGGAAAGACTGAGAATCAGACACACTTAAATCTACTTTTCAGAGAATTTGGTGCTTCAGAAAGGTAAGGTACTGCTTTATTTGAGACTTCAAAGAAGGCCCCCTGAAAGGAGCCTATCATAGAAAACAACAACGGCTTCTCCTTCTCTGGAGGAGAAGGGCCGGGAAGTCATGGAGGAGTTCAACTAATGGAGAAAGAAAATAAAAATGGAAGACCAGGGTTAAGGTTAAATGAGTAACCAAGGTATGTCAGTAAGGGACACTAAGCAGAGAACCCCAACCAGTACCCCATGCTTTGGAAAGGAGACTGAGGAGTTAGTGGATGCCCCCAGCGCAACACCACGCAAATGTATGAACGAATAAGGGTCAGGAAAATAGTCCCCTAGTTGAGCCATCACTTCTTGGACTTACAAATAGCTATTTTGGCCAACGCTAGAGGGATGCTGAAGAAAAGGCCTCCGGCCATGGTGGGGTCTTGAGCAGAGTGATCAGGAACAAAAAGATACTGTCTCTGCACACATGTACATCTCAGGATAGGACAATTCAGAAGTCCCCAGAAACATCCAGATGAGGGTGTGGCAATTACTAGACATGCTCAGTAGCTGTTTCTGAAGCCATATTGGAAGTTTTCATTGTGCACACCCTACCTAGCAGTTCACACCCTCATTCCCCTCTTAGAGCTGAGCCAATCAGAGCACAAGAGGGAAAAGATTATAAGCACAGGAGTTAAAGAAGTTAAATCAGAGTTGCCAATTTAGTGATTGTGTCATTAGATTTAGCAACTTTTTACATCTGTTGGAGATTTTTTAAGCTTTGCACGGACAAGTCGCTAAATTATTGCTTTTAATGAAACCTGGCAACTTTTTTAATCTTAATTATAGAATGAAAAGATACTGTGACATGTGTGGGCTTGGGGTGGGAGCTTCTTGAGTTCCAAGTGTGTCCTGTTTTGGTGTTCACATTTTTAAAAAAATGTTGACAAATTGGAGACAGTTCAAGAAAGAGCTATGAATAAGATTCAAGGTATGGCAAACCTGCTTTACCATGAGAGATTAAAGGAATTCAATCTGTTTAGCTTTGTTAAAGAGAAGACTAAGAGGTGACAATCATAAATACTTAAAGATGAAGAAGATATCTGACACTAGCAGGCTCTTTAGTTAAGCAGATAGCAGCATAACAAGATCCAAGCGCTGGAAGTAGAAGTTAGAAAAATTCAAAATGGCAAGAAGGTGGAAATCTTCAAGAGTGAGATTAATTAACCATTGGTACAGTTCACCAATGGCTGTAGGTCTCCATTACTTGAAATCTATTTATAAGCAGTATCTCTCATTCAACCACAATTTGGGCTTGCTGCAAGAATTGTTAGATCAAATTTAATGTCTTATATTATGCAGGTTAGAATACATGACCCTTCTGGCCTAGAAATCCATTAAATCCTAGCACTGCACAATTAATAATTAATCAGTTTTTAAAACCTTATTTGTTGCTACATAATCAGCTTAATCTCCATTTTAACAAGATCTCAACTAATGCTCAGTTCAGGGTAATAAAAGTTGCCTGATGCTGCCTTCCACTGCAGCCTCTGTGCTATATTGGACAACAGCAGCATTCTTTGAAGGTCAATGTTGATACTGGACACTTAGTTATCAGTGTGGATACCAGTGAGACATGGTATGCCTGATTTGCAAATCAATAAGGTTTAATGTGCAAGGTTTTCTATAGATATACTAGTTGAATACAAAACCTAAAATTAACTACAATATATCATGCTCGCTAAGCCTGGAGAGCTAAGCAGTCACTCAGAAGGCTGTATACAGGGACGGCTTTCTTCAGGGGCTCCGCTAGGGAGTCAATGGATCCTCTGGTCCAACCAGCAGCACCTCCCGCAGAGTTAGGTATTGATGGAGCGCGACCCTTTGTTTCAAGCTTGGCCTACGCTTACTTCCGCAATTCAGCGGCTGTCGACGGGAATTAAGCAAACTATGCAAAGAACTTGTGTAACTCCCGTCGACTTCTGTGTTTCTCTTCTGTGCACTGTCTTCACTGCACTGCATTTCTGTTGACTTCACTGTTGACTTCCTGTTGACTGCGCCGTGTTCCTGTTGACACAGCACTATGCCACTTGCGGGGGTGGATTAATAACATCAACTTCTCTGGATCGACTGAGCGGGTCTTCATTGACTGCTCAGTCGATCCAGATAAGTCGATCTGACAGCCGTGACTTTGTTGCTGTCAGTGTAGACATAGCCTAAGTAGTGACTTCTTGTAACCTTCTATAAACAGCTTTCACCGAGTTACCTCTCCACTCATTATCATATATGCTAATTACCTACATTGGGTTTTCACCCTTAACTACATTCCATTCTCACCATGATAACTGGAGTTGTCAAAATAATATCTGGTGCTAGGAGGAGCGGTGTAAAAGCATGCCCGTTGGCAATGAAAAAGTGCACCCCCAGACATTCAAGGATAACTTGTTGTTCCCATCACCATTATCTATGTGCAGCTACAAGCATACATGTTGTGTATTTTGTCTTATGTACCCTGCAGAAACTGAGACATCTGCTAGGTTACTTAGTAGTCCTATTCATCTCTACCAACTGGAAGATATCATGCTACAGGGGTCAAAATAGCCAAGCAAGCAACTGAACCTATGCTAGGCCTGGAGGACATTGGTCAAGCGATTCAAAGTGTACTGGGCCTCCAACAGCCAACATTTGTAGAAATGTTGGTTTTTTGTAGGGGCATGCTGTACCATGTATATAAAGCAGTACTGGAGGAACCTTTCAGCCCATATACCTGGCACGCTAGACACCAGTAAAACTTTTTAAATACATAAATGAAAATGATACGGTTATTTGGAAATCTTACTCTGGTCTAGATTCTTTGTTGTTGAAAAATAAAATGGTAGGACTGTACTTTATGCTTTGCATATGAGTTGTGGAAAAAATAGTATGTAATCATGTAATTAAAGTCTGTATCATAATGTATATGCATAAGGAGGGCAAAAAAATGTTGCACAGACAATTTTAATACTGGCATTTCCTAACTATTCAGTACATGACTTTCCTACCTTAATAATGTTCCTGAAAGATAAGTGGGCGTTGTGTACATTATATTATATTAATTATTGCATCTCCACCATCCTCTTGGCTGCATGTGCTCTTGGCATTTCCGGAATCTGTTTGTGTCTTTTTCTTTTATAGGACTGAGAATTTGTGCTTAGGTTTATGCACACACACACGCCAATTGTTTCTGATTTAATTTGTACATCTGCATGCTGTTCTCCTGCTTTGTTTTGATATGATTCTCTTTGTGGACTTTCTTAGATTCTGAATGTTTCAGGCTGGGAATGGATTGCTCATGACCGTGTCTGTATGGGTCGGGGGGAGAGTTCTTCCACATTTTGTATGGTTTTCTGAACATCTTCCTCATGTTGTGTTGCATGATTTGCAGATGGAGGCTTTTGCAGTCCTCAAAGCAACTATCTGGTTTGTCTCTCTGTGATGAGGGTGGGACTGACTTTAGGGTATGAGGGCGGGATTCATTCTCCAGTTAACAGGAGGCACATTAAGACATGTCTGAAGCATACCCAACCAAAACAGTTTTATTCCAAGAGTCTCAACTCACCTACCTGAAATGTGTACAACTAAATTGTGAATGGGTTGGTTACAATGTGTCTCACTTTTCATTCAACAGCTTTTCTTCCATATATATGCCTCCCTCCAGTTTACACATCCTGCATTTAATCCTTCCAAAGGTCACTCTGTATCACTAAAAAGCATTCTGTGTGGTCTGTCTGTTGTACTTATACATCTAATATGCTCTTAATATATTCCACACTGTCATTTTCAAATGATTTTTCAACCCCTGTGTACAGAAATGTCTGGGAAACACGTCATAGCTGCAGGGAAGAGGGGATGTAAACTTTAATTTTGACCTGGCGTTTGATTGCTAGTGAACTGATGTCCCCCTTTAAGTCAACCATAGAAGTTTTTATTTGAGCATACTAGCATTGCTGCTTAGATCATTCAGTTATAAATAATATCTTCCATGTCTACAAGACCATATTTTTATCCCTAGGGATTGTAAAGCACTTTACCCACTTCATTCAACTAAATCAAAAATTCCTATGACCACCACTGAAATGCCACTATCTTTGGGGCAGAGCATAGCAGCTCTTAATAGTGCAACATTACATAGCAGATAAGGACAGGAAATGAAAAGAGTAATATAGGCAGGGGAATTTAGTAGGCGGAATGACCTAAATTGAAATTGGGTAAAGACATAGGAACTAATCCTCCTGGCTCTTGTGATCATTAGTCAATGTACATCTTGCAAGTGGACAGGGACCTCGATTTTATGTCTCTTATAAATGACAGGGCAAAGTCCCACAACACCAGGGACACCGACTTTGCTTCAAAAGTCTTAATCACTGCTGGAGGAGGACAGTGAAGACTGGCAGCTCTTCTCTGATACATATTAAAGGATGGATGATCCAGAGATTAAGATGTTAGTTTAGGGAACCTGGGGAAACCTGTGTTTAAGTCTGTGTTCTGCTGAAGATCACACAGGAGGTCTGTGGCAAGTCACCAACCCTCGCCAGGTACATCTACAATGTAATAAAAAAACCCATGTCACGGAGTCTCAGAGCCTGTGTCAATTGTCTCAGGTTGTGGGGCTGTAAATTCCAGTGTAGACATTCAGGCTCAGGCTGGAGCCTGGGCTCTGCGATCCAACCCTCTTGTGGGATTTCAGAGCCTGGACTCCAGCCCAAGCCTGAATGTCTTACACTGAAATGTGTAGCCCCTTAACATGAGCCCCATGAGCCTCAGTCAGATGACCTGGGCCAGCCATGGCTATGCTATGGTTCTTTTAAACATACCATTTGTGCCTCAGATCCCCTTCTGTACCATAGGGATAATACAACTGCCATACCCCTCAGGAGTGTTGTGGGGATCAATGTTACCAATTGTGAGGTGCTCAGGTACTATAGTTATGGGGGTCAGGTAAGTACTTAAGATAGTAAAATCAGCCATCAAGAAGGAATCAAAAACTTACAGAGTATTGGGATAGTTGTGCAACTTCAGGAAATGAATAAATGTTTGTTCAGCACAGTTTGCCTGCTAAAGCACAGCTGAATGCCAAAGGCTTTATAAACCTCTTCTCCTGACATGTATTTTTGTAATTCTGGTATAGAATATATTCTCATAATTCCCAGGCAGTCAGGAAGCTTTTGAGAAGTGAGTTATTTCCTTGATGAGACAGAAATGAGTGGGCGTAGATGCAAGATTAATAAATTATCCTCATCTACTTCATTTGCAATATACAGAGTGCCTGTAGTGCACCAAACAGAGACAGATAATAAATAAGCCACGCAGCACAGTTTAGGCCAGTTTTCCCAAGGGCGCTTCAAGAACCTGTGTTTCTCAGCCAACATAGACTCTGCCGCAGTCCAATTCAACTCCATTTATTAACTGTGTAAGTATCTGGTGCTGAGCACTCTCAACTTCCACAACAAAGTCAACATGGATTGCTTCCAGGCTCCTGAATGTTGAAGCATTATGGGACTCCTAGCCACATTTTCCCACAAAGCCTTAATGGAAACACAGTTAGACCCTGCGATAGGAGCAGACCCAGTGCTGTTTTATGAAAAAATATGCTGCCTGGACACCATTCAACCCTGTTGGCTTGTGACAGAGGCAGAAGGCAGATGACAGTGTTTCTCTGGGGGGAATTTGCTGTTTCCTCTGGCCATGCATCACCTTCTTGGTGAAAGACAGGGGCTTGGGAATGTGTGTTGAAGGGCTACGAGACAGTAAAAGGCAGCTGAGCAAACAGGATCCCAAGAAAAAATCTGCTGTCAATTCCTTCTCCACTTTCTAAAAGTGGAGGCGGGAAGTCCATCATGCTTCCAGCAGCTCCATTTGAGGATGAATAGCCAAAATAGTCAGGTGTTTGTTGAGGTGAACTGGCTGGTTCCTGCTGACTGGGAGTGTGGGGTCAGCCAGAGCCTTCCTGTCTGAAGAGCTGCTATGGAGACAGAGAATGGCTGCTGAAGATGCCAGGGGTGGAGAGATAACACAGCTCGGAGGGGTGGCCTACTAGCCATTTCTTATAGTATGTCTACACTGACAGCGTCTCGGGGATCAATGCAGCAGGACTGATTGAGTGGGCTGTGTAGACATTCATCCATGTTGGATGAATGGACTATAAAATGGATAGAGAACTGGCTACAGCATAGGGCTCAATGAGTAGTGATCAATGGCTCCATGTCTAGCTGTCAGCCGGTCACAAGTGGAGTGCCCCAGAGGCCGGTTTTGTTCAACATCTTCATTAATGATCTGGAGGATGGGGTAGATTGCATCCTCAGCAAGTTGGCAGATGATACTAAGCTAGGGGGAGTGGTAGATACCCTGGAAGGGAGGGATAGGATACAGAAGAACATAAACAAATTGGAGGATTGGGACAAAAGGAATCTGATGAGGTTCAGCAAGGACAAGTGCAGAGTCCTGCACTTAGGATGGAAGAATCCCATGCACAGCTACAGACTGTGGACCGACGAGCTAGGCAGCAGTTCTTCAGAAAAGGATCTTGGGGTTACAGAGGATAAGAAGCTGGATATGAGTCAGCAGTGTGCCCTGGTTTCCAAGAAGGTTAAGGGCATATTGGGCTGCATTAGTAAGAGCATTGCCAGCAGATCATGGGAAGTGATTATTTCCCTGTATTCGGCATTGGTGAGGCCGCATTTGGAGTATTGTGTCCAGTTTTGGGCCTCCCACTACAAAAAGGATGTGGACAAGTCGGAGAGAGTCCAGCAGAGGGCAACAAAAATGATAAGGGGACTGGAGCACAAGACTTATGAGGAGAGTCTGAAAGAACTAGGCCTGTTTAGTCTGTAAAAGAGAAGAATGAGGGGAGATTTGATAGCAGCCCTTAACTACCTGAAAGGGGGTTCCAAGGAGGATGGAGCGAGGCTGTTTTCAGTGGTGACAGATGACAGAACAAGGAGCAATGCTCTCAAGTTCTAGGTCTGGGGGGGACATTAGGAAAACGTTTTTCACTAGGAGGGTGGTGAAGCATTGGAATGGGTTACCTAGAGAGATGGTGGCATCTCCATCTTTAGAGGTTCTTAAGCTGTGGCTTGACAAGACCCTCACCGAGATGATTTAGCTGAGGTTAGTCCTGCTTTGAGCAGGGGTTTGGACTAGGTGACCTCCCAAGGTACCTTCCAACTCTAATATTCTATGATTCTATGACACATGCAATGCAGCCTGAATGCATTCGTAGGTAGCACCATCTCACCTTGAGATATCCAAAAGTACATTCCACAACCCTCCTACACTTGCTGAAGGGATAAAGGGACCTTTTTCTGCCAGGTGTTCTGATGTCTGGGTCTCCCATAATAAGAGTGGGCAGAGACACCCCATTTACATCAACATTATACATGATTTAGGAAACCTGACCTAGGAAGAAAAGTTAAAAAAAAAATGAGCATGTTTAGTATTGAAAAAAAGAAGACTGAGGGGGGAACATGATGACAGTCTTCAAATATGTTAAGGGCTGTTATACAGAGAATGGTGATCAATTTTTCTCCATAGGCACTGAAGGTAGGACAAGAAGTAATGGGCTTATTCTGTAGCAAGGAAGATTGAGGTTCGATATTAGCAAAACTTGCTAATTATAAAGGATATGTAAACTCTGGAATAAACTTCCAAGGGAGAATCACGATCATTGGAGGTTTTTAAGAACAGGTTGGACAAATAACTGTCAGGGCTTGGAGAGGTTTCTGCTCCTGCCTCAATGCAGGGGGCTGTACTTGATGACCACTCAAGGTCCCTCCCAGTCCTATGTTTCTATGAGTATTGAGATGGGTGGGGGAATTCAATTCCTGATTGTCCCAATTCAAAAAGGCTTGATCTTCAGAATATCCTGGCATCATACACTCTGCCCTTGTATCGCTTGAAGTCTTCCTTGATGATCCACCAAGGCCCGCAGAATGATAGAGTAGTACATTTTGTGCTTAACATAATCATGTGGGCCTTGCGGGGGCAGATAATGGGCACATGTGTACCACTGAGGGTCCCAGCACGGTTTAGAAATCCCAAGAGCTCAAAGCCTGCTATTACATCAGGGACATTAGCAATTTTCACAATTTGTGGGTCAACCACACTAATTATCACCTTGCAGGCCTCCATCATCACTGCACCAACCATCAAGGTCTTGATGCCAAACTGATTAGTTTATCGATCTGTAGCAGGCTGAGTTAATCAGCTTTCAGATAGCAAGAACTTTAATGCTGGACTAAAAGGGCAGGTCTCACCTATGTGTCCTGATACCGAAGGACTGGAGCAAGCTCATCGCATAATCCCTCTTGTGGAAATTCTGGGCCTACTGTTCATCACCACAGGTCTACATTACAATATAGTCCTACCACTCGGCACTTGTGGTCCTGGTCCAGAGCCACCAGGCTGCATTGGAAGATTGCACAGCTATGAAAGTCTGCATTATATATCTCCACTCTTCCATCATGAGTGTAAGCAATTTGGGTGATGTCCTTCTGAAAGCATGTCATTGCCTTCTCATATTGGAAAGCCTCTGGCTTTCCACTTCATATCATAGCTTGAATTTCTGAAATAATGGATTCGTTAATGTCAGGATATCAGATACGTTCAGAGTGGGATCCATGGCTTTCCAGCAGAACACGGACAACGAACACAAGGGAAGTGTATGCTGCAATAATTTCCACTGCAAACAACGTTTCTGCCCTTATATCCAGAAGAACCTGAATACCCTGAAAAAGTTTAGCAGGAGAGACTTGGAATAGTGCAGCATGAGGAGCCAAAGGATATGGCCTCGCTTGACTCAGTACTGTAGCAGTGAGCACGCAATAACTCGAGGTAGCCATTTGGGTCTGACCATTGTTGCTTGGGCTAGATTAGTACACTCAGGATACTGCATTCAAGCTGTCTTGAGGTAGCAGTGCAGTGAAGACTTGCCCTAAGATAGGTACCCTTAGGGAAAATATGCACAAGAGCCATGTGGAGATTGGTGCATTCCTTCAGTAAGCACTATGCATTACACCTTGCTTCTCTTTAACAAGCTAGATACGGACATGCGGCGTTTCATTCCTTGTTAAACCAAAGAACTCCTTGACCCACCTTCCACTGTAAGTGGTGCTGCTCAATATTCTCCCACAGTTGTGAATGCACAGTAAGCTTTTCTTACTGGTACCTGTTGTTCTTCAGAGTCACCTCAGTGCATTCCCACTTCCTGTCCACCTTCCCTTCTCCCTCAGAGAGCTCATCTTTCTTTAGGACTGCACAGCTCTGGAGAGGGAACAGAGGTGGGTACAAGGTACAGGTCTGCACACCTTTATATACAGTTGGATGTTAAGTGTCCTCTAGGAGGCGCTCATGCAGCCCCAGTGGACACAGTTTAGGTAGGAGTTCTGTGACTCAGTGCCATATTCCAGATGTGGGTACGCACTCCCAAAGAACGACTATTACCAATAGGTAACCTTGCTTTAAAAATGTGCCACTGTATCCTTCTTTGGCATTATTAAAAAACAGTCAGAATATCCTGTCGCTCTCTTTCTCCAACAGATGGAATCAACCGTTCTATTGTCTCTTTTATAAATTCTTTATAGTACATTACGAAAGGAAATCATTGTCAAAGATGACATATTGGCTGTTTCCCAGATAACTACTGGCCTGGCTTAGCTCTGATTTTACTGGAGTCCATTTAATTTACTCATTGTCTGACTGCTGGCCTTGAGTTAATAAAGTATGTTGGACAGGAGAAAGACTTATGGTCAAAAGTCTGAGTTTAATACATCGCTGACACATGAGATCAAACCAGAGGGGGTGATCCTTTTAGTTAATCTCAGTGCCGACAGTAACAGTCCAATGGTGACATAACAGTTCCAATAATGGTTCCAGTAATGACTAATCCTTAAAGTTAATTAGTTGTCTACGTCTGCTTTAGAAATAAGAGGTATTTGTAATGGCCTATGTATAAAAATAAGTGATCTTTATAAGAATGAAAATGTTATCACCAGATTGGAGCCAACTCATATAGCACAGATGTGCGTCAATTGCTGACCCATTAGTAAACCTCACAATGATTCATACTGCATTCTCTACTAGCAGATAGCTACAGTGGATGCGGGCCATGGTAACTTGCATTGATACAGTGTAAAGACGAGGCAAGATATAGTAATAATTGTGCCATTAATGTGTGTTGTCACAGGACAACCCATAAATTGTCATGGTGGATGTCTGTATATACTCACATTTTCTTGCCTTACATTAGTGTGGGCACTGCAAGTACCCAGGAGTCTGTTTGCATTCAGGTAGCAAAAGAAGTGGTTTTAATAAGATGCCAAATTTGCAAAATGCCCATAAATACCGTGTAGCACTGCACAGGAGGGTTTCACTTCAATACTCCAGTTTCAGAGCAATGGGTAATAAGGATTATTCATGAAATTTCAGCAGCATCTCCCCCCCCCATTCCATCCTTTGTGCAATGAAATCGGTTTTTCTCCTTTTTGTGCAGAGGTGCAGCCCAAGGGTGTACCCATTGCCTTCTTGCCCAGATGCATGAGGTGCCTCCAGTACAGATTTATTCACTTAGCCCTATCACACAGTGGACTGGAATCTTCTGAGACTAACCAGCTCCTATGCAATATGTGTAGTGTTCCAGCCGCCTCTGTGTTATGTGCATAATAAAACTTGGGTTTAGGGTGAAGTTTATTTGCTTGTTTCATTGCCTGAAATAAAAATATAAATCAAGATTGAGAGACTTCTTTGGAAACTTCCCCACCCTGCTCTTTTGTCAGTGCAACATGGACAAAGCCCCTTTCCACCCTCAAGTTGTCACTGAAAGTGAGAGCTGACAGATGCTAGCCATCAAGTTTTATATCTTCTCCAGTGTTTTTACAGCGTCTCGCTTCTAGTAAGTTAAAAATATACTTTGCTTTAAAATGTTCTATATTGCTTTTTTCTTATACTAGACTCACAGCTCAAAGCCAACGTCTTTGCTTGCTACAGAACCTTAGTGCCAGACGGAGGCATAGGCTCTACAGCCACAGACGTTGACCCCTTTTGGCACTAAGTTTTTCAAGTGCCATGGTTGTCCCTGACTGACCTAGCTTTGCAGCTGAAGGCAGTCAACTGTTCCTTCACAGGGAAAGGCAGCTGATCCAATGCTGAATCTAGGGCTCATAAGCCTCCTACACAGGAACACCTCCAGCCTTGCCTGCCTACCGGTGCAGGTTCAAGCTGAGCAAGCCCTACAATTGAATTAGTAAACCCGGGAATGGGTTTCTTCCTATCAAAGAAGAGTGTGTGTGAATTATCCTGGTGAACAAATCTAGAGGAAGAACATTGCAAAGCTGAAATGTGGTCTCGTTGTTCAATGATGTCAAAATAAATAAATAAATACAACCAAACCTCAATAGGCAGGTGCTTCACAGATTCATTAGTTTCTGGGTCTAGTGGATAGATTATTTAGCTCCTAAAGCAGGCCTGGATTAACCTGTGTGTGCTTGGTGATCTTGCACAAAGTCCTCATTTTAGGAGGGCCCCTAATCACTAGGGGAAACTCCCCGCCACAGACACACAGCCTAACAACCCTAAGTTTACCTCAGCGATCCCGAATCAACAATCCTCAAACATCACATGTACTCGCCGTTACATAAAATAATAACTTAGGACATTCTGCTAAGTTTGTTTTATTGCAAAAGGTTCATGCCCCTGTCCTTTGTCCCTTGAAAGCCGCCGGGATTCATTTCACCTTAATGTTCACAGCGTCCACAAAACGAAACTCAAAACACGCAGGCTATAGTTAAATTGATCTGTTCATAGTATGTAAGAAACATAAGAAATGGTATGTAAGAAATGTTAGAAATACAAGAGAGGCTCCTCCAAACGAAGAGGAATTAAAGAAAAAGAACTGTGTGACAAAGAGTTACATAGCAAAGTATGGAAACTGAGCTCTTTTTTTTTTTACTCATGCAGTGACTCACATGTACGCTGCAGAGGAGGGAATGTCAACTTCTGACTACGCCATTAAAGAAGGCTCAATGCAGCCTGAAGCAGAGCAAGTTGAAGGGCACCCCCATCCCCAGCTAGATGTCTCACGCTGAGATGGAGATAAGCAATCTCATTGTACACAATATTCTTCACAACACCTTTATCATTTCTATTGCAGGGTGCAGCTGAATGGCAGGTAACTGATAAAATCCAAAAGGACTGGATTCATCAGGGCCCTACTGATTGCCACAATCATAATGTGGATTTAAAAATGGCAGTACAAACTCCCGGGTGGTCTGTCTTAGTCATTATCTGACCAAAAGTATTTTCACTTGAAAGTTAGTCCATGGAGAAACAGTCACATGCGAACGGCTGCTGTACTTGCCTTCGGCTAACTGAGGCAGTGTTCTGTTTTGTAAGAAAGGTTTTTTTCAGACAAAAAGTATGCTTTGTGATGGATTTAACGGTTGGGCTCATTCTACTTTTTGAATTACAGAGCATGAGAATAGCATTGACCACCAATCTGCCACGATCACGTATGTATGTCAGATTGATCGGCACATTCTGAGCTGTCACTTCGGTTTCAAAGTGGCAAGAGGCATTAAAGCAAGTTGTGGAGGTAATCAAATTTCAGGCTGAAAGAGGGCTCTTATTTGGCAGGGACAATGAAAAGAAATATTCTCTTCACAATGGAGATTGTTGGGGCGTTTTGGTGCTATTTTCCAAATTTGATAATTTCTTCATAAGTCGTACTGAGAAGTTCGGCAAGCTGGCTGTGCAAAATCATCAGATCTCGCCTCCACTACCTTTTATCTCTGGTCTCCAATCCCGGCCTGACTCTGACCCTGACTTTTGTGATTCCTCCAGCTCTTGCCCAGTGACTACTGTCCCCAGTGGGCAGACTTCAGTCTAGCTGTGACCACTAAGCCAGACTGCCTATGCCCCAGTCCCTTACAAGTGACTTCAGCCAACACGTTCCACACTTCAAAAGCAACCTTGGTTCCACTGGCCAACACCTGAAGTCACAGGGTGATTGCACCGGAGGGATCAGTTCAATTAAATGGAAGCACTTGCAAAGTCAAAGACACTCACTGTATCTCTAGCCTACTACACTGAAACACATCACATTCCAAAGCAGGCATGTGAATCCAATACAGTGAATGTGGAGCTGAGGGGACCAGAAAAATTTAGGGTAGAAACTGTTAACTTCATAGCTGACAATTTAAAAATGTAGATAATGCATGACTTTTGGCTTCCTAACCACACTGCGATTCATTCTACAGCTGCATCCATCTGATTTCAAAGCAGCTTTTGAAGCTTTTTGAGCAGTTTTGTTCCTTTGCAAAAAATGAAAATGGTCCAAGTGCCAGTTAACCTATGAAAGCAGCTGAAGGCTCGCCACCTCGAATCCACTTGGCCAAATGTGGCCATTGCTCTTTGTATTTACCTCCTGTTGCCAGTTACAAATGCTGAAGCAGAACAGTCATTCTCCAGGATGAGCAGAATTAAAAGCTATGATTAATTCTTCCTAGAATGAACGCTCTTGCCTTAACATCCACTGAGAGTGACTTGACACAAAACCTGCATTGCAGTGACATAATCGAAGATCTTGCTTGCCTCTGATCTCAGAAGACATGCTGTAGTTAAGGATTCATTTTTTGTTGCGTACTTACATATCAGTCAGTTTTAATTGTTTGGATTTAATGAGTTATTTGAGAATAGAATAAACCAGTTCAATTTGATACACTAGGTGCATGGTGTATTTTGAAGCTAGATGTTCTGTAAAAATATTATTAGCTGTATTGAAAAAAACATAAAGTGGATCGGTAACAACAGAGAATTGTGGTTGTGACACTAACCGAAAACTGCAAGCAAACCAAATATGCTAATATATAAAGCATTTGCTTTCTTCCACATCATGAAATACACAGCACTATCACAGGTTTTTTTTCTCTCACTCTATAGGGCTCTACAACATTTTTATTCTTATATTGAAATTCTGTTTGTGTGCTAATAGTCAAAACACAGCACAACATAGTACTGTGCAAGTTAACATAAGAACACAACATCTTTTCACTCTCAGTGGTGCTTTTGTGTTTTCTGCTAAGATCTAACTCTAATAATAACAGTAAATGGGAATATTTTTATATTTACAAACCATTTATCAAATGCTTTGTGTAGTCTAAGGAAAGTGAGTGTGGTGATGAGAGCAATTCCATAGGTCCCAGATTTCTTTAATTCATCACCGTCTGAAGAATCAGGCCTGATTCATATGCTGCTCACGTAACTGAAGAGACAAGTTTCTTTCCTGTTAACAAGTCAGGACAAGAAAAATCACGTGTGTGCATGATGCATTGGTTACTTGGATGATGGGATAGGTTATTCAAACTGGAGGAGAAGCCTGGTGCGTATATGGAATCTATGAAAGTTGTAAGTGGCCTCCACAAAGCTCACCCCATGTTCAATTAATTTTGTAAGTAGGAAATTAATCTAAAACCATGCTCATAATCATAACAGCCTGGAAGAGTTGATGGAGGATGAAAGCCCTGATGAAGGTCAAAGACTACACTAACTTCACAGCCTTACAGATGAAGATTATATTTAGGCTTGAAAGGATTAGATTTTTATCAGCAAATGTCGATAAAGGTCGATTTCACTGTACACACACAAGCCGATGAAACAATATTTCCATGGATGATAACTGAAATTTGCAAATAGGCAAAATAAGAAAAATGCTGCTTGGGAACTTATTCAAGTTTGCTATAAGGATATTTACTCTGAATATTACGATGTGGTGTTGACAATTTTGTATTTTAATGATTATAAAGCTTTAACTTTTTGAATGTCAATATCTACTATAATTAATTATTATCTGATAGCCCCCATAATTTCTAGCAACTCTGAACATTTAAATAGATAAAAAACAGAAAAAAATGCTTAAAAATCCACGCTGACCTTATCAGTTAAAAAAAATAAAAATCACATTCTGCTAAACCTAGTTATATTGTCATACGCATTGGTACAGACACACAAAAGTTATTGTTCTGGAAGAGATTTCTGTGTACTAATCTAAGACAAACTGCCCTTCTTAGTGATAAATATCTGATATACATTTCTGGGACCAGTTTCAATCAACCCTGTGGAGTCCATAAGTATGTAATTTAGTTACAGTATCAGTTTTGTGGGGGTTAGGGTTAGGCTTAGGGTTATATCATGAAAGAGAGACAAAGTTGTGTGTGATTAATGCCCTTATATGAAATTCCAGTTCAGCCACATTCCGCATTCACTCCTGTAGCAAGGTGTGTGGGTGTGGGGGGTCTATTCCGCCCCTGAGAGTCCTGTGCTCTTCCGGCTACGCTGGTGGCGCGGCCGGGAGGGAAGCCGAAGGGGAGGGCCTATTCTGCTCCTGAGACCAACTACCTTCCCTGGATCGCCTGTCCGTGGCCCCACTGCTCCTAGTCTGCTTCCTGGTACCGGAGAGGAGGGTTGTTCCACCTTCCTCGGCTGAAGCCTCTCTGTCTCTGGTATCATGGCAGCAACAGTGAAAGTCCCAAGCTCCGCAGCAGCAACAGCACTTGCTGCCTCATCACCTGCCCCAACCACCACCTCCAGCACCATCCCTGGGGGCCGGGGCCCCTTTCCCACCCTTACCAGGAGGCACGGGGTCCAGTATATATGGGAAGAGGTCTTCTTCCTAGCGTCGGAGGCCGGATGGTGGAGACAGGCCTGGCAGTGGGGGACATCCATGTCCCAGTGGAGCCCCTGGAAGACCTGGGCGTATGGGTGGTCTTCTCCTCTGTCTCACCCTTCCGCCTTTCCATGACACCCTGGGGAAGCCCCTCTCCTCTATCCGCCCACTTCCCCTCGGCTGTAAGGACCCCGCCCTTCACCACGTCCTCTCGTTCCGCCGGCAGGTACAGCTGCAGCTGCTGCCAGCGACGTGTGGCCAAGAGGGGTCTTTCCTGGTGCCCCATCAAGGGGCCCGGTACCGGGTCCATTATACAATGGGGGAAGCCCAGTGCTACCTCTGCCGGGCGGTGCGGCACGTTCAGAGGGACTGCCCCCTGGCCCGGCATGGAGGGAGGTCCGGGACCCCTGAGGCCCAGGAGGGCACCAGCCAGACCAGCCGCAGCACCCCCCCCAGCCGTCTGGTCCCTATGACGGTCCCTCCATCAGCAGTTGTCACCTGCCCTTGGACCCCAGGGGCACCTCCCCTCCCCCCGGATCGCCTGGGCAAGCTGACGGGTCCCACTGACACCCGGCGCAGTCCAGTGGGGCCTGTGGAGGGGAGGGATCCAGGGACACCACTGTTGGGCATCAGAGAGGGCATGCCCCAGGGGGAGGCCTCTCTTTCCCCTGCTGCCCCACCCCTGCTTTCAAAACCCCAACCCCTGTGTCCTTGCCCCCTGGCCCTGGCCCCACTGCCTGGCCCTCCACCTTGGGGGGCTGGGTGTTTGTGCAGGCAAGTATAAAGCCGGAGCCCAGTGCCCCCTCCCACCTGTGGCTGAAGGGGGTTAAAGCCCCTATAAGGCCAGGAGGGGGGCTGCTGGGGCTGGGCCTTCCACCGCACCCCCTGCCAGAGCCCACCGGGGTACACCAACCGAGGAAGCCGTGGCAGCAGATGTGGGCTGTACCATCGCCCTTCTGGAGTCCCTCCTGGAGGAGTCCCCGGACTGAACTCCTCCTGCTCCTACGCCATCTGACCCCCCCGCCGGTGCCGGGACCGCTGTTTCCTCAGCCACCACCGGGGAGGATCTTGTGGTGGTGGGGGAAGACTTCTCCTCCCTTATGGAGGAGATAGATGCCCTGGGTTTGACCCCGGCCTGCCAGGGGGAGGATGACCCCACCCCCTATGTGGGAGGCCTAGAGCAGGGCAACATCAAGCTGCCTCTCCCCCTCCCATTCCAGACTGCCACCCCTGCTACCACCTCGGGAGCCCCTCTTGGCCCTTCTGCCCACCATAGCAGAGGTGGCACATCCATCATAGCTGCCGCATCCCTTGAGGCACCAGCTGATGCCGAATGGCCGAGCCCCGGGCTACTGGGTGCCTTATCCTTTGCTGTGGTCTGGCCGGTCCCCCTTGCCCCTGAGGATGTTAGCCCGGCAATCTCCTCACGAGGGCCTGGAGCCACGGGCACTGTGATCCCAGGGCCCATCCCATGGAGGATGCCCTCCCTGTGCCCACCTCCTTAGCTCCCGGCCCCAATCAAGAGGCACTGCACCCCGCCGGCCCAGCTGTTATGGCTGTGGGACACACCCCCAACTCTGACCCTGACCACTTTTCTGCCCCTTGTCCCAATCCTTCTCCTACCTCAACTCCTCTTTCCCTTCCTGCTCCCAACCTTTCCCTGACCCTCATGCCCCCTCTCCTCATACCTTCTCCTCTCCCCCCCACTGCCTGTATCTCTGCCACCCCTGGTGTTGTCTCTTTCCCCCTGAAGAGCTCCCAGGAGGTGGCCTTTGTGTTAAGCACTCCCAACCCACTCAGGGCTGTTGTCTTCCCTCTGCCGCCACCCCTAGCCCCTGTCTCAATGGGTCGTAGATGTGCTGTGGGGGCCAAGCCAGAGGATGACCCCCCAGAGGCTCTGCATGAGGAGCTGCGCGTTTTCCTCTGGGACATGCATGGTGCCCGGAACTGGGTACAGCTTGCTGTACTGTGCTGGGGGAACTTCCATTGCGTCCTCCGGGCCATGAGGGCCATCATGAAGGAGGGGAAAGGGATTGGGCAGCAGGACACCGCGGCCTACCAGCGGGCCCGCAGCTTCCATGACGCCCTCATGGCCTATGGCTCCGGCCACGGACTACTGCAGAGCCCAACAAGGACCGCTGGCGCTCCTGCCCATAAGGATCCCCCCAGCCCTCCTCATAATGCCTGTTGCCATCGCCATCTTGAACATGAGGGGCTGCAGAACGGGTCTCCGCAGGAACCAGGTGCTCTCCTTCCTTCGGGAGGGGGGGTACTCTGTAGCGTTCCTGCAGGAGACCCACACGGACCCAGCTGCCGAGGCCAGCTGGCGGCTGGAGTGAGGAGACGGGCAGAGTGACCACCCTGTTCTCCCCTGGCCTGCAGCCCAAGGTGCTGGGGGTCACCGAGGTCGTGCCGGGCCGCCTGCTGCACCTCCGGGTCTGCATGGTGGGGCTGGCGTTGAGTCTTGTCAACGTCTACACCCCAACTGCGGGCCCGGAGCGGGTGCGGCTCTTTCAGCAGGTGGCCACCTTCCTCGGCACACAGGATCCTCATGAGAGCCTGGTCCTGGGCAGGGATTTTAACACCACCCTCGAGGAATGAGACCGCACAGGGACCGAGCAGTGCCAGGCCACCACAGACGTCCTCCGGGAGATTGTCAACCATCACTCCCTGGTGGACATCTGGTGTGACCACCACCCGGATGATGTCATCACCTTCACCTATGTCCCGGTGGGGGAAGATCAGTCGTGCCACTCCCAGTTGGACCGCATTTATGCTATGTCTAAGTCTTAGCACCACTGGTAAAGCTGACATTCCTGAACTGAGCCTTGGAATCTGGATAAATAGCTAATTTTGTACTGTCACTTATTTAATTTTGGTCCCATATGCTTACTGAGGGTAATCAGGTCAAGTCAAATTCTTAACCTGATTCAAAAGATCAGACCTATTTAATTTAGTTAACTATTTATATCACACTCATCACCTGGATACTTGAGTGCCTTCTACGTTGCTGAATGTACATCATTGCTCAAATGTGCAAGTTCATAACCTAGATCTCAGAGCTTTGCTACTTTGCTTTGAATTTATTTCTTTTTGTAGTTTTAAAGAGCAGCCTTCACAGTATTCCAGTGAACGTTTTCTCTCTTTCAACAGTCCTGTGTCATGCAACAAGATTAAAAGACTATGACTTTTAGACCAATGAAAGCAGCTTCATTCCCCAGGATATAACAATTAATAAATGAACAGTAGAGAACATGGCTGTGTTTCACTTTTTAACAGTTCACAGTTTATGTGCTGGAAGAATTCTAGCGGCATCAATCAATTTTAATTTCCTGCTGTCTGTTCCATGGCTTATTTGTGAAGACTGTACCCTAGCAGAGGAACAAAATTAATGAAACGTGAGGTCTAAATTTACATAGTGTCACACTAAGTAGAAATTTCATTTTACAAAGAGTTAGCCCAAAGTAGAAGTTAAAACTGGTTGGTATTGAACTTAGCCTCCTACTGGCTCATGAATGTTGCCTATGGCCATCTTAATGTTTGGTTCTCTTCCATGCACAAGATGAATTAAAACCATTATTTATAAGGTAGATTTTACAAAGAGGAGATATATATTGAGTCATACAAGGAGGTCCTGAGAAGGAAGCAGTGAGGGTGAGGGACTGTTGGATAGAACATAAAGGAATCCTGCAGCCCTGTTAAGAGCTGACCTTACTTTAGGCCAGGAGAGCCAGTCAATGAAAGAGGGTGGTTAGGAACAGGGGCACTGAAGTCCCAGAGTGGTCTTGGAGGCAGTGAGAGATGGAGGTAAGAAGGAGTCAGGGAGAAAGAGTTCCTATCTCCCATTCTTGTGCTCAGCCACTTTACTGTGACACATCAAGAGTCCCTTTCATCCAAAAGTATATTCAAGAAGAACACGGGTGTACCGACATAAGACTGGAAAACATTGGGAGCAATCACGCAGCGGCCCCCATCAGGGAGAGGCTGGAGAGGTCTTTTTCATCTCGCTATCACACAGGTTAAACTACACATTGAAATCATTTCACCTGCTGTATAAACGCAGTCACTTCAGGGGTGAAAATCAGCAGCTGTTTTACACACGACAGCTCTATAGAATTGTCCAGGACTGTAATGCCACTGAAAATCCAGCCCTATTCAGCTTCACCCAAACCCTAATCCAGCTCTGGATCCACAAAGTGCCTTCTTCATCCAACTCTGATCTCTTTCTAGATCCCCAGTTTTCCTAATTTTCTTACCTACCCAAGAGGCACAGTGGACTTGGGAGTTAAATACTTTAGAATAAATATTGCCTCCAAAACTAAGATAAGTGACATAACGTGCTGCCAACCAATGAGCAGTGCTGCGGTATCATTCCTAGGCGCGCATCACTTTCAGGGGGTTATTCTAAGGATAACAGACAGACGCACATAGCAGCCATCAGGGCAGAAAGCAAGTGAAATGGTTGGTAAAACTCTCGTCTTGCTCACAAGCCTCCAAACAAAGGAGCTTTCATTTGTCGGCATGTATTCGATCTCTCTCTAATTATAGCAAACCTATACAAGAACGTGTCAAAACTGCCCAAAATTGTTCAAACTGCAGCAACTACAGCTGACAAAAGATTCAAATTTTCATAATAAAGTAAAACCACTTTAAAAAGGTCCTTCTTTGAAAGTACCTTTCTCCCTCCCACCCACTTTCATTTTGGACAACTTAGTTAGAGGTTTTAAAAGCTGATGTAACAATTAGTGTCAATCTGCTAACAGAAGAGAGGTTTGTCTAGCAACAGCTAGGGCATGAGGAGGAGAGTAACAATGTTTTAAGCCTCTTTCTTACAAGTCATAAGATGCAAACGTTGTCAGAAATAAAGCCTTTGGTTTGACAGATTGCAGGGCACACCATAAAACAAGATTGCGTTGTGTTCTCAAGACCTGAAGTACAGAATGTAATGGCAAGCATGTTGATGCTTTAAATGCATCATTATTTTAAAGATTTCCAAATGTTTGGACATTTTGGGTGGTAACTTAATTCATTGCTCCTTTTAGCTAATGGGCATGTTTCTTTTCCTGAAAACATGTGCAATACTACAGAATACATCTTGATTAATGATACAAAAAGATATCTAAATTGGTTTTCCAAACCTGAAGCATGAGCTGGGAACACAGTGTGACTATACCCAGCAATCAGATTTAATCACATTCTAATTTCATACCAGATTTCTCCTCCACTTGGAAAATATTTCTGGTTACAGATCTTGCAAAATGGGAGCTCCCAAACACTGGTACTTTTATGGTCATCTACCCCAGCATGCAACTCGCTGCAACTCCACCATGTCTTACTGATGAACCCATGCCATCATCTCTGTGTCGTGACCAGGGGTACCAATGCTGACACACTCTCATTCACTTGTGAGCATTCTAATCTGCAAAGGGTGTTCCAAATCCCAGGCACTGTGGAACCATGGGTCTGAACTGAACTACGTGACTCCCATTTATGCCAGTGGAAATCACTCCACTAGATCTTGCAGCATCAGGAAATTTCTGCGTGTGTCAGGGGGTGGGAGACGGGAACGGGGCAGAGAGAGGCAGCATGAGACCTCCTTTCTCTTACAGAAGAGGAAGTTGTACTTTAGCCCTTCTCTCCTCAACACTCCCTTGTCCTCTCCGGTCACCATCAGGTGGAACCATCCTTTCTCCAGTGCAGGGTTCCCCTATGACTTGCCAGGACAGGATGACTTCCTCCCTAGACTACCCTTGGGGAAAGTAGCTGCACAAAGCACCACTACAGATCTCTGGGATGAAGAAAAAGTACAAGCATCCCCCATCCAACCTATAAACTCTCTGTTCAGAGACGGCTGCTAGTAGAAGCAGTTGAAGAAGCAGCCAAAGCAAAGAGTGCTACCCTGGGGGGAGGAAGAGGCAGAAGGCTAAATAAGGCTCTGCTGGGTCACCTCTATCATAGAATCATAGGAAATTAGAGTTGGAAGGTGTTGATATTGGAGGCTTAGTGATCAGTGTGAATGCCAGTGAGACACAGTACACCCGATTTGCAGATCAGTAAGGTTTAATGTACAAGGTTTTCTATAAATATACTAATTAAATACAAAGCATAAAATTAGCTACCATATATCATGCTCACTAAGCCTGGAGAACTAAGCAGTCTTTCAGAAGGCTGTATACAGGAAGGGCTTTCTTCAGGGACTCTGCCAGGGAGTCAGTGAATCTTCGGGTCCAATCAGCAGCACCGCCTGCAGAATGAGGCATTGATGGAGCATGGCCTTGTATCTAAGTGGTGACTTCTTATATCTTTCTATACACAGCTTTCACCAAATTACCTCTCTAGTCCTTATTACATATTCATACATGCATCTGATGAAGTGGGTTGCAGCCCATGAAAGCTTTCAAGGATAACTTGTTATTCCCCTCACCATTATCTATGTGCAGCTGCAAGCACGTATGCTATGTATTTCATCTTATTATGTGCTGTGGTATGCAGAAACTGGAACATCTGCAAGGCTACTCAGTGATGTTATTTGTTTCTGCCAACTGGAAGATGTCAAGCTGCAGAAGTCAGAATGATCAAGCAAGCAACTTAAGCTATCCTAAACCTCTAAACCATGGTAAGGCAACTGAGATTGCACTGGGCCTCCAACAGAAGGGACCTCAGGAGGTCATCTAGTCCAACCCCTGCTCAAAACAGGACCAACCCCAACTAAATCATCCCAGCCAGGGCTTTGTCAAGCCAGGCTTTAAAAATCTCTAAGGATAGAAATTCCACCACCTCCCTAGGTAAGCCATTCCAGTGCTTCACCTAATCCATTCCAGTGCTTCACCACCCTCCTAGTGAAAACGTTTTTCCTAATATCCAACCTAGATCTCCCCCACTGCAACTTGAGACAATTGCTCCTTTTTCTGTCATCTGCCACCACTGAGAACAGCCTAGCTCCATCTATCTTCAGCTAAACAACGCTGAGTGTTTAGCGTTAGGCTGTAGACCTATTTTACGGGGGTTTAATTCCCCTTCTTATCAGAGCTCTGTGGTGAAGTTCATATTAGATTGCAAATCTGAAGATATGCCTTAGTTGGTATCAGTGCTTGGGTTAGTGTTTATGATAGATAAAAACCTGTTGGATTTAGGTGTTTAGCTGTTAACTAAAATGTTTATGGGATCGAAGCCCATTTATCTAGTGAGGTCTTAGCTTAATTAAAGTATTTGAGTTGCATTCAATTGATACAGGATAGAGTCCTATAGGCCTTAGTCAGAAACTAAGAGGTTTTATTTCTTGTTTGGGGCTTTGAAGGCTCCTGGTTTGTGCATTTATCCTAAGTTTCTGTTTAAATGGCGGATAACACTGTAGGCAGGATGGGGAGTAGTATAATTGATAATGAAGAGGTTATGGCTAAATATGATTTTATGTTGTATATTTTGTGTCGTCATTGTTGAGTATAGTTGTATGAGTTTGGGGGGAGGGTGATTGTTGTGTAGTAGGATACACGTAAGTAAAAGAATAGGCTTAGTAGTAAGGCTAGCGCTATTAATGTGGCAACAACAGATAGGTTCTGTTTAGTTAATTCTTGTAGGATTAACCATTTGGGGCTAAATCCAGTTAGTCGTGGTAATCCGCCTAGTGATATGAGGATTATTATTATTATTGCGTTTATTGAGGGGGTTTTTGTTCAGGATGTTATGATGGTGGATATTTTTTTGTTTTAGGTAGTCTATTATTAGGAATATGGAGGTTGTTATTATTGAGTATAAATAGAATGTTAATAGTGCTAGTTTTGGGGATATTGTGAGAATAGTGATTATTCACCCTAGGTGTGCGATTGATGAGAAGGCTATGATTTTTCGTAATTGGGTTTGGTTTAGCCCACCCCACCCCCCAATAAGGGTGGATACTAGACCTATTGATAGGAGTATGGGGGTATTTAGGTGTTGGAATCTGATTATTAAAAGGGTTAATGGGGCTAGTTTTTGCCAGGTTGTTAATAAAAGTGCTGTCATTGTGGTAGAGCCTTGAAGTACTTCAGGTAGTCACAGGTGGAATGGGGCAAGTCCTAGTTTTATGGCTAAGGCAATTGTGAGCAGAGTACATGAGGTGTTATTGTGCATAAGTGTTGTATCTCATTGGCCCAGGTTTCAGGAGTTTAGAATGGCTGAGAATAGTACTATGCTAAAGGCTGCTGCTTGGATTAGGAAATATTTAGTAGAGGCTTCAATGGCTTGTGGGTGGTGCTGTTGGGCAATTAGTGGAATAATAGATAGAGTGCTAATTTCTAAACCACACCATGCTGTAATTCAATGGTTGCTTGATATTGTCAGTAAGGGGCCTGCGATTAAGTTAATTATAAAAGCCCCTTTGCAAGAGGGTTCATTAGTAGAGGAGGGGTTTGAACCAACATTGTCGGGGTATGGGCCCGATAGCTTTGTTAGCTGACTTTACTAGGATGTAGTATAATGGAAGTACTAGGAGTTTTGATCTCTTCGGTGCAGGTTAAAGTCCTGGTTTTCTAAGGAGACGATAGGATTTTGACCTCTATTTTTCACCCTATCAAGGTGATCCTTATGTTTCGGGCACGTATCCTAAAATATAGGGGGGATTCCAGAAGTGGAAGTTGGTAAAGATATATGTCACGTGAAGAGCGCTAGGGTAATGGGTAGGAAATTTTTTCATAGTAGGTGTATGAGTTGGTCATACCGGAATCGTGGGTATGAGGCCCGGACTCAAAGGAATCCCATAGATAGGAGTATTGCTTTTATTATTAATAAGATAGAAAATAGCTCTGGGGCGGCTTCTGTGTTTGAGTTAAGGAATAGGATTGTGGTGAGTGTGTTTATTATTAAGATGTTGGCGTATTCTGCCAAGAAGAATAGGGCAAATTGTCCGGCAGCATATTCTACATTGTATCCGGATACTAATTCTGATTCACCCTCAGTTAAATCAAAAGGTGCTCGGGTGGTTTCTGCTAGTGTTGAGATGTATCATATTATTATTAGTGGTCAAGAGAAGAATAATAGGTATATTGATTCTTGTGCAATTATTAGTGTTTGTATGTTGAAACTACCTGATAGTAGGATTAATGATAGAAGAATTAGTCCTATCGTTACTTCATAGGAGATTGTTTGGGGACTGCGCGTAGGGCCCCTATTAGTGCGTATTTTGAGTTTGAGGCCCAGCCTGATCACAGGATGGAGTAAACTATGAAGCTAGATATGGAGATTAGAAATAATAATCCTAAATTCAGGTCAGCTGGGGAGTAGGGTAGAGGTAGTGGTAATCAGATTGATAGGGCTAATAAAAAAGCTAGTATTGGGGCTAATGTGAATAGTGTGGTGGAGGAGTTTGTTGGGTAGATAGGTTCCTTGATAAATAATTTAATTCCATCTGCGAATGGTTGAAGAAGACGATATGGGCCTACTAGGTTAGGCCGCTTTCGTAGTTGCATGTATCCTAATACTTTTCGTTTGATGAGTGTGAAGAAGGCTACTGAAATGAGGATGGGAATTATGTATACTAGCGGCGGTAATAGGCTTTGTAGAAAAGTTGTAATTATTGTGGAGGGGGGTTGAACCCCTGGTTAAAGGGTTTAGGCCTTTTGCATTAATACCTGCTTTGCTACCGCAATGACCCTTGTTTTGAGCGGCTTGGTTTGGTTGTTTTTGTATTTAGTTCAGTTAGTATTCGCTAATTTGAAATACAGCATGTTTTAGTGCATAGGCTGCATTTTTTTGATCCTTTCGTACTAAAAAATCTACAGTCATAGATAGAAACTGACCTGGATTACTCCGGTCTGAACTCAGATCACGTAGGACTATTAATCGTTGAACAAACGAACCCTTAATAGCGGCTGCACCATTAGGATGTCCTGATCCAACATCGAGGTCGTAAACCCCCATCGTTGATAGGGACTCTAAGAGGGGATTGCGCTGTTATCCCAGGGGTAGCTTGGTTCATTAATCAAATGTATTGGATCGTTTAGCCGGAGGCACTTTGGTGTGTCGCTCTCAGTATAAGTCTTTGGAGGTTGTGTTTTTCTCCGAGGTCACCCCAACCGAAAATAAAGCTAAAAGAAGTATGGTTGATGAGCCTATTGGTTTGTAGGTTTGTGGTTGTTAGCCGTTATTTAAAGTTCCACAGGGTCTTCTCGTCTTATGTTATTATTCTTGCTTTTGCACGAGTAGATCAATTTCATCGATTGCCTGTAAGAGACAGATAGAGCCTCGTTTAGCCATTCATTCCAGTCTTTATTTAAAAGACAAGTGATTACGCTACCTTCGCACGGTCAGAATACCGCGGCCGTTGAACAATGTCACTGGGCAGACATCACCCCTAATACTTATTTATGCTAGGGGCTATGTTTTTGGTAAACAGTCGGGCTCTTTTTTTGCCTAGTTCCTTTTACAGGTTTTAATCTTTCTAGTATGCAATCCTGTGTTGGGTTAACAGTTTAGTTTATATAGTTTGTCTATTACTATTAATTTTATACATGGCTGTTAATAATCAGTAGTCTGTCTGAACTGATTTAAGCTGGTGCTGTAGAGAAGTTTAACTTCTTGTTATTCATTTTAACATTAATTCTTCTATGTGGGTAGAATGGCTCAGTGTGGTTGGGGTAAAATTTTTATTGTGTTATTTGTTTTAAGTCTAGCTTTAACGCTTTATTTTGTGGTGGCTGCTCTAAGGCCTACGGATGTAATTTATGGTTTTTGGCCTCCATTGTCAGGTTGTGTCCTTTTTCAGTAGGGCTGTACCCCGACTGAGTATCTCTTAAATTTCACTAGCGTGGACTTTGTGTTGTTTTTAGGATATTTAAGGTAGAACTTTTATTCTTTTTCTGAGCAACCAGCTATGACCAGGTTCGGTAGGCTTTTCACCACTACTTATAGGTCTTTGCACTCTTTTGCCACAGAGACGGTTAATAACCTTATGTTTTGTATTGGTTGCCCATAAGTAGCTCACTTGGTTTCGGGGTATCATACTTTAGTTCTCTTTGCTTGGTGTTTACTAGTTAAATCATTATGCAAAAGGTACAAGGTTTTATCTTTGCTTTTTTACTATGATGGTGTTTCATGTTTTTCAACTTTCCCTTGCAGTACTGTCTCTATAGCTCCATAGGTCTTTTTTATGTCCTATACTAGGACGGGTTGAATGTTTTCAGTTTTGGGTGCCTAAAGTGTAGCTTTTGGAGCTGGGTTTTGTGGTTTGTTGGGCTAGATTTGTAGTTCAAGACAGCCTTTGTTGTCGGGCATTTCTCAGGTGTAAGCTGAGTGCTTTAGAATTTAAGCTATGTCTTGATATTCCAAGTACACCTTCCGGTATACTTACCATGTTACGACTTGCCTCATCTTTATACGTTATCTTAGTGGTTTATATATGGTTGGTTGTTTTTTGTTGAGGGTGACGGGCAATGTGTACGCGTCTCAGGTCCTAATTAATTCAGGCTCTCTATTCTTACATTACTACTAAATCCTGCTCTTTGGGTCTTGTTTCAAGGTCCCTTCCGTTAATGACAGTGTTTCTATAGTAGAAAATGTAGCCCATTTCTTCCACCTCATTGGCTACACCTTGACTTGACTTGTTAGTATTAATTAACTATTGTGCCTACTTTTATACTTTCAGAAGGTAGGCTGGAGATGGAGGTATATAGGCTGATGGGCTAGGGGTGGTGAGGTAAATCGTGGATTATCGATTATAGAACAGGCTCCTCTTGTTGGGTTTGAGACACCGCCAAGTCCTTTGAGTTTCAAATGTGTGATTAGTAGTTCTCTGGCGGATTTTTATGTATGTAAAAAAATCTGTGTTTAGGGCTGAGCATAGTGGGGTATCTAATCCCAGTTTGTGTTTTAGCTATCGTGGGTTCAAATTGGTCGGTATATTAAGATTGTTTTCACATTGTGATAAAATGTACTTTAACTTATGACAGAAAAGTTTGTAGTCTATCTTAATTGTTTTGATTAATTTTAGCCACATTTTACACCATTGTGGGTGCTATTTTGGGCCTCTTGTGTAACCGCAGTGGCTGGCACAAGAATTCACCAGCCCTTGTTTACTATAAATAAGTCAAGCTTTCGCTTATTGCTTAATTTTTATCACTGCTGGAGTCCCTTGAGGGCGTGGCGTTGCTAGGTGTCTTGGGCTATCATGGTGGGCCTGATACCTGCTCCTTTTGGTCCTTGCTTTCAGTGAAGGGTGCTTGGGCGTTTTCACGGGTGTGCTGATACTCGCATGTGAAAGTTTAGTAAAAAATAACAGTAAGACCCGGACCAAATCTATGTGTTTTTGGTGTGATTTTAGCACTCGTCTTAGCATCTTCAGTGCTATGCTTTAAAAAGTGGTTAAGCTACAATTACTTGTGTGTAGGTGTTTTAGGTTAGTTGTTTGTTTTATTGCACTTGGTGCATAAATAAAAAGTTATTTAGTTATTATAGTTTTTTAGTTATTATAGTTTTTTATTATATAATAACTTTTTATTTAATTTTATTATTATTTAATTTTATTATCAGTTTGTTTTTTAAAAAAATTGAAAAATTGAAAAAATATGTCCAACAAGCATTAAACAAACAACACCATGGCTAAATTGCTTATGGGAATAATATGTAATTAAACGTATGTCTAGCCTAAACTGAATGCAGCTAGCCATCAGGTATGTGGTTCTGAAGTAACAGAGAAATAAAAAAATACTATATGCCTATAAGACTACTAAATGTCTAGTAATTAGATGTGTGTATAGAACTCATTAACCAGAGGCCTCTTAAAGGGGAACGAATGGACACATGTAGTATAACGTGCCTGAAAAAACAACCAGAGGCCTCTTAAAGAGGAACGAATAACCGATCCAAATGTATGGACTTGACATTATGAATGTTGTATCTTACTAACGAGTATTGACGATTTCTCGAGATAAGCTAGATTAATAAATATACCCTACTGTGGTGATATTCATGATGAAGATATTGACGTATAAGTATGTACTGATACCATTAACTTAATGTATATAGGTAAATATTCATGTATGATAATACATTGTCATTATTAGATGAGATGCTTGTGGTAAATAGATGAATGCACGATTATACATATTATGTCCTGTTACCATTAATATTATGTACTCCGGGGAGGGTAGGGGGGGTACCACATGGATGTACTGCTGTCAGAAGATAGTTTAATATAAAATTCCGGTTTTGGGGGCCGGAGATGAGATTTTAAGTTTATTTCTCTTTTGAGTATTCCGAGAAGATGGTGTTCTTCATTTTTGGTTTACAAGACCAACATTTTGGGGTAAACTATCGGAATGGTTAATTTATTATTTTGTTCTCAATTAAGTTTGTAAGGGGTATAATGATAAGGATTGTTGCAAAGTATAGTGCAGAGGCTACTTGTCCAATGAGGATAAATGGGTCTTCTACTGGTTGGCCCTCAATTCATGTCAGGATAAGTAGGTCTGCTACTAGACACCAAAATATTGTTTGGGATATTGGTCGGAATATTGTGGTTCGTTGTTTTGACGTGTGAAGGGTGGGTATTAGAAGTAGTGCTATAATTGAGAATAAAAGGGCTAAGATGCCACCCAAGTTTGTTGAGAATTGATCGCAGGATGGCGTAGGCGAATAGGAAGTATCATTCTGGTTTAATGTGTGGTGGGGTGACAAGCGGGTTGGCTGGGGTGAAGTTGTCTGGGTCACCTAGTAGGTTTGGTGAGAATAGGGCTAGATTTAGCAGGCAGGTTATTATTACGATGAGTCCTAGAAGGTCTTTGTAGGAGAAGTAGGGGTGGAATGGGATTTTATCGCAGTTAGAGTTTAGTCCTGTTGGGTTGTTTGAACCTGTTTCATGTAGGATTAGAAGATGTACTATTGCTATGCCTGCAGTGATGAATGGGATAAGGAAGTGGAATGTGAAAAATCGGGTGAGGGTGGCATTGTCTACGGAAAATCCCCCTCAAATTCATTGTACTATGGTGTGTCCGATGTAGGGTAGGGCTGATAGGAGGTTGGTGATTACTGTGGCACCTCAGAATGATATTAGGCCTCATGGTAAGACGTAACCTACAAATGCGGTGGCTATAACTAGAAGGAGTAGGGCTACTCCTGTATTTCAGATTTTTTTGTATAGATATGAGCCATAGTAGACCCCAATATGTAAGTACATGCAAATGAAGAATAGTGAGGCTCCATTTGCATGTATGTTTCGAATTAGCCAGCCATATTGAACATCTCGTTGAATGTGGGAGACTGATGAGAATGCCAGAGAGATGTCGGATGAGTAGTGTATGGCTAGGAAAATTCCTGTAGCTAGTTGTAGTGAGAGGCATGCCCCTAATAGAGAGCCGAAGTTTCACAGGGCTGAAATATTGGGTGGGGTGGGTAGGCTGGTTAGGGTGTTGTTGATGATTTTTAATAACGGGTTTGTGTTTTTTATGGTTGTGGTAAATTTCCTGTGGTTTTATGTCTTGGTGGGGGTTTAGTTGATTAGGTACCCTACTATGGTATTATAAGCTTGTTGATAGGTGCGGTGTTTGGTTGTGGGGTTTTGGTGTGGAAAGGTGGGTCTTTTTTATCTTTGGTTTTATTTCTTATTTATTTGGGGGGGATGTTGGTTATTTTTGCTTATTCTGCGACTTTAGTACTAGAGCCTTTTCCTGCTGCTCTGGCTGGCTGAGAGGGGGTGGTTAATGTATTTAATTATGTTCTTCTTGTTTTAGTTCTTATGCTTATAGGGTCTGATTTGTGGTTGGGGTTGGTGGAGATTGGGGATAAAACGGCTGATGCTGACAGATTGTCGATTGTTCGTGTAGATTTTGGTGGGATATCTTTGTTTTATTATATGGGCTGTGTAATATTTTTTATTGTTGGTGTGGGGTTATTGTTGACGTTGTTTGTTGTCTTGGTCTTAATTCGTGGCCTATATCGGGGTGCTGTCCGTGTTATTAGGTTCATAAGTTTATGGCTCGGCATAAGGAGCTTTTTCGTACTTCATAAGTGGGGTGGATTTTGTTGGCATAAACTGGTTTAGAATAGTAGTGGGGCAAGTGCTAATAAGTAGATGAGTGATAATAGGTAGGGCTTGATTAGTCCGTTTTGTGTAGTTGTGATTATGATTGGGGGTTTTTGGTAGTTGGGTAGGCTCTCGGGGCCTAGTTTTGAGTATCAGTTGATCTATTAATCGGGTGGATTCTTTTTCTGCTTTAGATAGGGTGGCAGTTGATGTTATTCGGTGTATTATTGTGATGGTAGAGGTTTGTGCAGGTTTGTGATGTGTTAGTTGGGTAATATTTGTGGCGAATAGTAGGCTGGTAATTATAATTGTAGGTTGTTGGTATGGTTAGAGGTATGAATTGTGGTGGGTGGATTATAAGTGAAATTAGGGCTCCTGCAGTAATGCTTCATAAGGCTAGGTGGGTGATTGGTTTAGCGCATTTTGGGTTTTCTTCGTAGTGTGGAAGTGGGAGGTGAAGTGGTTGTCCGGTTCATGAGATGGTTAATACTTGTGTACTATATACAGTGGTGAATGAGGTTGCTACTAGCACTATGATTATTGATAAGGTATTGAGGTGGGATGTTATGGCATGGATTCAATGATGATGTCTTTAGTGTAGAATGCGGATAGGAATGGTATTCCTGCTAAGGCTAGGGTTCCAATAGTAAAACAGGATGATGTGGTAGGTATAGTTTTGTGTAGGGCTCCAATTTTTCGGATGTCCTGCTCTCCATGGATAGTGTGGATGATGTTTCCTGCGCATAGGAATAATACGGACTTGAAGAATGCATGAAGGCAAAGGTGTATGAAAGCTAATTCTAGCAGGCATAAGCCAACAGTGACTATTATTAGTCCTAGTTGGCTTAATGTGGAGTAGGCAATGATTTCTTTAATATCATTTTTTGTTAGGGTGTGGGTAGCTGCGTATAGTGTGGTGGTAGATCCTAATAGTAGGCAAATGGATAGGGCTGTGTTATTGTTTGATAGTAGGGGCTCTATTCAAATTAGTAAGTAGATTCCAGTTACTACTATTGTACTTGAATGAAGTAGGGCTGATACCGGTGTTGGGCCTTCTATAGCAGCTAATAGTCAGGGGTGTATTCCAAATTGGGCCGATTTTGCTGTTGCAGCTAGAATAAGGCCTAATAGTGGTATTATTGGTATGAGGTGGGAGATAGAGTAAATTATTGGTAGGTCCAAGGTGTCTAATAGGAGGAATAGTCAGCAGATGGTTATAATTAAACAGATGTCTCCGATTTGGTTGTAAATGATAGCTTGTATTGCGGATTCGTTGGCTTTTAGTCGGGCTCGTCATCACGTGATAAGCATAAATTATATAAATCCTACCCCCTCTCATCCAATAAATAGCAGGAATAAGTTGTTGGCTGTGGCAAGGGTTAGCATAGCTAGAAGGAAGATTAGTAAGTATTGGCAGAATTTAGTGCGTTGTTTGTCTTAGGCTATATATCATTCTGAGTATGCTACAATGGTTCGTGTGATGAATAGAGCTATTGGCATAAATGTAGTGGAATATATATCAAATTTTACATTTATGGAGATATTAAAGGTGTCAGATTTAAATAGGGTGGTGATGGTGTAGTCGTTGACAAAGTAGTATTTTATTATGAATAGTAGAATTGAGATGTATAGTGACATTGTGATAGCCTGTTTTGGGGTTCATGTTCATGTGTTTAGTGATGGTAACAGTGACAGGATTAGTGGTGTGGTCAGGATGAAAAGTTGTAGTAGGTATAGTGTTTTTAGGTCAATTGATTGTAGGGTGCTCATAACTTTTACTTGGATTTGCACCAAGGGAGGTGGCACCTAAAACCATTGGATTAACTTCTATCCTTTAAAAGTGAGGGGGCTGGGGGGATTAGTCTCGATGGTAGGAATTAGCAGCTCTTACTGTATAACACCCCCCTCGGTCTGTAAGAAAGTTCTAACTTCTATTTTTAGATCCACAATCTAATGTTTGGTTTAAAACTATATTGACAAAATATACTTGAGATTAGTTGGGGTTTAATTATGAGCAGAGTCATTGGGAGTAGGTGGAGAATTATAATCAGGTGCTCTCGTGTGTGGCTTGGTGGGGTGGTTTTGATGTTTGATGGAAATTCTTCCCCTCATTGAGTAGATGAGAACATGTACAGTGTGTAGGCAGCTGAGGTTACGGTGCCCAGTCCTGTGATTAGGATGGCAACTTTTGATCAGTTAAATAGGGAGGAAATGATGGATAGTTCCCCTAGCAGATTAATGATTGGTGGTAAAGCCATGTTGGTTAGACTGGCAAGTAGTCACCATAGGGCTATTAAAGGTAGTAATAATTGTAGGTTTCAGGTGATAAGCAGCATTCGGCTGTTTGTTCACTCATAGTTTGTATTTGATAGGCAGAAAAGTATTGATGATGCTAAGCCGTGGGCGATTATTAGGGTGGTAGCTCCAGTAAGTGCCCATGGGGTTTGGATGAGTGTGGCGGAAATCACTAGCCCTATGTGGCTAACTGATGAGTAGACGATTAGTGATTTTAGGTCTGTTTGTCGAAGACAGATTAGGCTGGTTATGATAATACCTCATAGGGCCAGGATTATGAACGGGTAAAATAGGTTTTTGGATGGTGGAATTAGGACTGATGATATTCGGATAATACCATATCCGCCTAGTTTTAGGAGTACTCCAGCAAGGACCATTGATCCAGCAATTGGGGCCTCTACGTGCGCTTCTGGGAGTCACAGGTGTAGGCCATAAAGTGGTATTTTGATTATGAAGGTGGTTAGTGGGGCAAATCATCATATTGTATGGGCTCATGAATTTTGTATTAGTTGGCAGTTAAGCTGTAACAAAGGTAGCGATAGGGTGCCACTGTTGAATTGTAGGAAGAGTAGGGCAATTAGTAGTGGTAGAGATCCGATAAGGGTGTAGAACAGGAAGTAGATGCCAGCACTAAGTCGTTGTACTTGATTTCCTCATCATGTGATAATAATTAGTGTTGGAATTAGGGTAGTTTTGAAAGCGATGAATAATGTGGTTAATTCTGTTTCTGAAAATGCTAGGATTAATGAGGCTTGCAGAAAGATAATTGTGGAAATGAAGGTTTGTTTTCATGGGGTTGGTTCAGTTGCTAGATGATGTTGGCTGGCCAGGATTATGAATGGGGTTAATCAGCAGGATAAAACAAGAAGTGGAGTAGAGATGTGGTCTGTCCCCAGGTAGTGGTTGGAAAAAGGTATGGTTGATTCTAGGGTGGATTTTATTAATTGTATGCTTATGAGGGCGATAATAAAACTAAAAGTAATTGTTGTTACTCATAGGTGTTTTTTTTGACAGAGTATGGTAGTTGGGATTAGTATAATTGTGGGAAGGATAATTTTTAGCACTGTAGGAGATTTAGGTTTTGTAGCAGGCTTGATCCGTGGGTTCGTGAGGAGGTTACTAGTAGTGACAGGCCTGTTCCTGCCTCACAGGCTGAGAAGGCTAGTATGAGTAGGGGGTTTAATGCTAGGGAGGGTGTTTGCAGTTGGAGGGGCCATGTGGACAGGGCGATGAATATTGATAATATAATACCTTCTAGGCAGAGAAGGGTTGAAATAAGATAGGTTTGGTGTAGTGCAAATCCAGTTATGCTAATGGTGAAGGCAATGAGGTAGCTAAAGTGTAGTGTAGTAATAGGGTGATCATGTTATTAATCATGGTTTACTAAGTCGAAATTAGTGGTCTTAATTAGACTAATCACCCACTCTGCCCACTCTAATCCGCCTTGTGTTCATTCATAAATAAGGCCAAGGGTTAGAAGTAATAGGATAATTATAGCTCAGGTTATTGATGTTGTTGGGGATAGTAGTTGGGTGGCTCTCGGTAAGGGTAATAGTAGTGCAATTTCTAGGTCAAAGAGGAGGAATAGGATGGCAACTAGGAAGAATCGGATTGAGAAGGGTAATCAAGCTGATTCAAGGGGGTCAAATCCACACTCATATGGTGATAGTTTTTCATTATTTGGGCTTATTAGTGATAGTCAGTTGTTTAGCATTATAAGGATTATTGATAATATTAGGGCTAGTGTAATGATTGTGATTATTATATTTATTACCTCTCTTTAGCGGTTGTTCTAAAACTTAGTGATTGGAAGTCACTTGTACTATTATACTAGGGGAGTATGATCCTCATCAATAAATTGAGATGAATAGGAATAATCAGACAACATCTACGAAGTGTTAATATCATGCTGCAGCTTCGAATCCGAAGTGGTGGTTTGATGTAAAGTGGTATTTTGTTTGTCAAAGCAAACACACGATTAGGAATGTTGATCCGATTATTACATGTAGTCCGTGGAAGCCCGTGGCTACAAAGAATATAGATCCGTACACACTATCGGCCTCATTCTTCTCTTCTACAGACTAAATAGGCCTAGTTCTTTCAGGCTCTCCTCATAAGTTTTGTGCTCCAGCCCCCTAATCATTTTCGTTGCCCTCTGCTGGAATCTCTCCAATTTGTCCAGATCCTTTCTGTAGTGGGGGCCCAAAACTGGATACAATACTCCAAACGTGGCTTCACAAATGCCGAGTAGAGGGGAATACTCAGTTCTCGGCAACCAGGGCACACTGTTGACTCATATCCAGATTCTTGTCCACTGTAACCCCCAATTCCTTTTCTGCAGAACTACTGCCTAGCTCGTCGGTCCCCAGTCTGTAGCTGTGCATGGGATTCTTCCATCCTAAGTGCAGGACTCTGCACTTGTCCTTGTTGAACCTCATCAGATTTCTTTTGGCCCAATCCTCCAATTTGTGTAAGTCACTCTGTATCCTATCCCTACCCTCCAGCTTATCTATCACTCTCCCCAGTTTACTGTCATCTGCAAACTTGCTGAGGGTGCAATCTACCGCATCCTCCATTAATCATCAGATCATAAATGAAGATGTTGAACAAAACTGGTCCAAGGACTGACCCCTGGGGCACTCTGCATATTACCAGCTGCCAACTAGACATCGAGTCATAGGACATTGATCCTTCCTGCCAGCAGACCTCTGGACCCTGAACTGTGAAGCAGAGGCTCTCGTCCCACCAGATACACAGACTCTGGGGAACTTAGAACTCAGGTTGCAGTGCCATAGAAACCCCACCCTGCGAACCCTGCTGCTGCAGAGGGCCTCAGATCCAGTCTGTAGTTTCAAAGCTATTTCGATTGATGCAGAACATAGTAAATGTAGTGAAATTATGGGATGCTTGGCACTTATATGGCCCTTTGCATGCTCAGTGTGCTACTGCAGATGTAAACAGAATGAGAGAGGATACACTCTGGTTGAACTCCTTGGACAGACACATTGTGGTGCCTACAGATATGATGCCCCCTGCCCAGCTCCATTCTTTAGAGATGGTATATTACCTACTGGAAGTGAGCTTTTCTGTTGACAGTTGCAGGTACCTGTTACATGTTCTGCTGCTATTGAAATTCGCAAGTATGATGTTCTCTGATTGCAAAGGCTAATAAACTCAATAAGGATTTTATTATTTATGGGATGGACTGCAATGCCCTAAGGCCCCAGTTAAGATCACGAAATCAGGGAGGGCGTGGTTATCCCAGGCCTTGCCCAGGGGGAGTTGAGAAAGTTGCCTTTCAATTCAATATGTGTATTGCCTTTCAATTTAGTTGAATGTCCTCCAGTTATTGTATTATGATGACAAAGAGTAAACAGTGTGTGTGTGACAGAGAGACATGAGAGAGAGAGGAATGGGTGAGAGGCCCAGATGTGGCCCTGTATAAATCTCCTCACTCCTACTTTTGCCCTCTATCTCTAAACCTTTTCACAGTCAGGCCCTGTTCCACAAGATGTCAGGAAGTTTTAGAAAATTGACATCAATTGTGACAAAAAGGAAGGAAAAAAAAGAGAAAAAAAAGGAGCAAATTAAGTAACACTTGAGAGACTTTTTACTCCTGGCACCTCCTCGAATGTAGAATCAGTCCAGGAAACTGATCAAGAAAAATGCTTAGAGGTGCACGAAGAATATAAGGAGCAAGTAACATTGTTTGACAGTTATGCTGGAAGAGAGCAGCCATAACTTAGAAGACATTCCACAAATTCCAGGATCCCTTTTTAACATAAGAGATCCTTCCACATGGTCCAAACTCATAGATGACAAAACAAGAATAACCATAGTGAAACATGGACCGTCGCAAGTTAATGGTAAAAGTTTTCCAAGTCACAATGGAAGAAGGTTTACAGAATAAAATTATGTAAGAAAATTGAAAACTGGAGAAAATGTACAATGACACTTCCTCAGATAGTCCAGTAAAGTGGATGCAGCGTTCTCTTTTGGGGTGCAAATTATTTGGTATTGGTAAACATAGTCTCATTGATGGTGGTTTTCTGGAATGGCAATATATCCAAAAGAACCCTTGAAAATCATGAGAAAAGCAATGTTCACATTGGAAATATGGGGAAGTGGAGAGAACTAGAATTAAGACTGAAAACTAATCTACAATTGACCAGACTTCACAACCATTGTTCAAAATTGAGACACAACACTTGGGAGATGTATTCGAAAGAATCGTGGCCATTGTTCTTATCTTAGCTGAATGGAACCTAGCACTTCATGGATGCATGGGAAAACTTCATGAGCATGGAAATGGAAACTTATTAGGCCAAATCAAGTTCATGGCTAAATTTGAGGCTCTGATGAAGGAACATGTAAGATGCATTTCACTAAGGAAGACACCATTACTTGAGATCTATAATGCAAAATGATATCCTTTTGAAGTTATCTGGAAAGGTAGCAGGTACAAGTATTAACAAGATAAACCAGATAAAGTATTACGCCATTATTTTGGGTTGCACATCTGATATCGGGCATGACGAACAAATGTCTGTCATTTTGAGTTATGTTAAGATCCAAGAGACAGAAGTCAATACTGGAAAGCACTTCCTATCATTTCTCAATGTGAAAAACTACTGGAAAGTCTGTCAGATGAGGTACTTCAAGATTTATCTGGCTATGGTGTGACATTTGACAATTGCAGGGGACTGGGATACGGTAACGGAGTTAACATGAGAGGGCAGCATCCATGTGTGGAAGCTTGTTTAATTAAAAGAACAAAGCAGATGCTTTTTTTGTTATTGTTCCTTGAGGATTCCATTTCTCAAATCTAGTGTTGAGTGATGTGGTAAATTCCTCTAACTGGTCAAAATCTTTTTTTAGTAATTCTTCAATGAATGGACACTATTATTTGCAGCTTCAACAAGTAGGTGGACAGTTCTGAAATACTCTGTGAAAATAACATTAATGCTTCTCTCTGATACAAGATGGGAGAGCAACATTGAAAGTGTCAGAGTTCTGCGGTTTCAAACACAGAGTGTGCAATCAGCATAGTTGAAATGGAGAGAAACAACAAAAGATAAAGAGATATATGCAGAAGCTGAGCCACTGGCATATGAACACTCCTCATTTCAGTTAATTGTCTCACTTGTGGTCTGGCACACCTTCCTGTTTAAATTTAATATTGTAAGCAAAAAATTGCAGCACTCAGTGCTTGGGTCTTGATAATGTTAGCAAATTAACTGAAGCTACGTGGACAGAAATACAGAATTATCATGAAAATGTATTTGAAGAGGTGCTATTAATTGCTAAGCAGATAGCGGAAGAAATGTAAGTGCCAGCAGAGCCAGCTGAAACACAAATCCGCATAAAGAAGAAATTGTTCAGCTATGAAGCAGAGGATCAACACTGGTGATGCAGAAAAGAGATTTAAATTTGACATCTACAATATTGATATAGATGCTACTCTCATGAAACTGGGAGTATATATTTTGTGAGAGCCAATGAATGTGTTTGGATTCCTGTGTGATGTGAAAAACATGGCAAACGTTTTTCTAACAAATGAATTGGAAAAATTGTGCAGTACCCTGGAATCATCGCTGACATGTGTTGATGACGGTATTGTGGATGGACACAGGTATGAACTGGTACATGAACTCCAGAGTCTTTCTGGTGTTTTGCCACAGTCTGTGCATTCATTTGAGAAATTTCATTTCATTTTCAGGAGTGGTTTGCCCATGTGTATTGCTCTATGAATGTTTCTCACAACTCCAATCTCTGTGGCGCCTACAGAAAGAAATTTCTCAAAGCTTAGGTTAATAAAAATCTATCTGAGGTCTTAAGAACGTTTGGTAGAGCTGGCTACATTGTCCATAGGAAGTGGCATTTGCAAGACATTGGCCTTCAAGGAAGTGATAGAAGAATTAATCAACAGAGCACTCCATTATTCAGCATAAACATGGTAAGAAAAACATTCATTGTACTTTTTTCCAGTAGTGATCAACTGACAAGAGTAAAATGCGACAGGCAATTTCAGCTTCAAAAGTATTCACAGCTGATTTCTAGTTGTGGGTTTCTATACGCCATTATTTGCATACTTTGATTACATTGGCAATGGAATATCAGGAATGTGGCTTGTGCAGGGGGCCTCCAAATTTCTTGCTAGGCACTGCCAGGATGTGCTTTCCCTGCTCCCACTCTGTGCCTTAGGGAAAAATTGCAAGGAGGAACCATCCACAGACTCCAGAAGGCAAGAGCACACATAGCCAAAGTGGGGACCTTCAGACATTCTGAAAACTTTCTCCAGTTTCGATTAGACTTTCTCCGCCCTGTGCTGATTGGCTCTTTGCCCCCTCCCTAACGGTCTCTTTACCTCCAGTTCAGTGTTCACCTCCACTGTCTTATGATCCTAAAACATAATGTTCAGGGCTTCAGCTGGCTGCTTGCAAAGGTCATGAAGGGATTTTTTGCCTCCCAATGTATTCTGAGGTTTTTATCTTCTTCCTCTGAAGTATCAGGGATGGCCACAGCTGGAGATAGGACACTGGGTAGGGAGGACCAGGGCTCTAAGGTGGTACCGAGCAGTCTCTCTCTAGTTGGTTCTTGTTCTCATGCTGAGGTCTAACTGATCACCATATGCAGGGACTGGAAGGAATTTTCCCACAGGTCAGATTGGCAGAGACCTTGGGTTTTTTTTCGCCTTTTTGTGCAGCATGTGGTTGCAGGTCAATTGCCAGGGTTATCGTGGTGTATCTCACTTAATAATTTCCCATCCATTGTGGGGTACACTCATTCTCCCCTAGTCTCTGCCTGGGCCACATAGTAGTCTAGGCTCCCATGGGTTGTAATACTTTTGTCTAATTTCGGTTGTTGGGTTTAGTGGCAGAGTGCTGGCCTGAGATATACAGGAGGTCAGACTAGATGATCCGGTGATCCCTTCTAAACTTTAACTCTATTATACCACGACTCGCCTGCCTTTTTACCCTCCACTGCTCTGTTCCCCTTACTCTCTGCCCTTCACTTTTCTTTCCATTTAGCTGATCCCCTCCTAATTACATCCACCCCAAAAAATGAAGCTAATATAATGTTTGCCACCATCACGTTGTTCACTCTGTTTGTGTGTTCTATCCCTTTCCCCGCTGTCTGAATGTCTTATCGATTACATTGTAAGCTCTTTGTGGCAGGGACTGCCTGCTTCTCTGTGTTTCTAAATTGCTTAGTACAAAGGGGCTCCATTCCTGCTTGCTCCTTAGGCACTACCATAATAAACATGATTATTAAAAATAATGTCCTTTCCCCTCATAACAATACATATCCTGCCCTCCATCTAGGAGTTTTTTTCCCCGTAGGACCTGGACCATAGGAGAACGTTTGGGCCATATTATTCAGAACCCCCTGTTTGGGGGGTGTTAGTCCTATATGGTTTTGAATCCTCTCTTTGGAGATGCTTGCCCTACATAGGCATGGGGTCTTACACTGCTCTGGACACTCTTTCCAATTTCTGACCTTATCTGCCTATAGAAAAGAGGGGATTTTGATGGCTTCCTCAAGGCCCCTTCGTTTTGGCCAGATGCCTGGGACTAAGCCAGCAGAGCCTAGTCCCATGATGCCTCAGGTATTACTAAGAGACAGTAGTGGAGTGTGGGCTCCTGGAAGTAAATGCAACATGTGCCCCAGCAGTTTAGTAAGTCTGTCTATTCTTAAATCAAGCCAAATGACTAACATGACAGCTTCAAAATGCTTCCTGTTTATAAAAATGAGATAGGCTAATAATCTGATCCATACTGAAAAAGTGTTGCAAAATTTATGTCTTTTTCAGGTGCTTCTGACACTGACACTCAGTCTGAAGCTAAGATTATGCTGTTAGTTGAGGATGACAACAATGCAGAACTTTTGGCTGATGATATTCCAGCAAGTGAAAGTGATCAAACTAATCACAGTACCGAACCATTGCTTGAGGAATGCAAAGAGGAGACAATTTCCATTTTCACTCTGCTTGGGGTTCTTTCTGGCTTATCTTCCTGGCTGTGAAGGAAGCAAGCATTTAAGATCTTATATCTGTACCTTACAAAATCTTGGATATTGCCAAAAAGACTAGTAGCAAACTATCTATGTTGCTTGGCAGCAGAAAGCAATTCACATCACAAGTCTTATCAACTAGCAAAATTTCCATTCTGCTGCTACGCGAGTTCAGAGTTGAACATGATCCCAGCACGTGGCCTAGAAACATATCTGAGAAGCAGAAAAGATATCTAATAAACTTAGGGCTGTGCCAGTCCTGGCTCCAAAACTACCCTCAAGACTTTTTTTAGATTTTGTAGATTGGTATAAGGCACATTTGCAAGTTTGTGAAGAGCTGGTTCGATGAGTATCTCGACCTTGAGGATAAAGTGTATTCGGGACTTTGTTTTAGACCCCAAATTGTGTCTTCGGGGCCCCTTTTAGTGCCCCAAATGGACCATTGGGTCATTGTTTGATGTTCCAAATGTTTTTTCCGGAGGCCCATTTAATGCTTCGTCAATGTCATTGATATCCACACCAAAACAGAGAAGGGTCTTTCTGGGGAGGAAGTGCAGTGAGATTCACTGCAGTTGGGTGTCTCTTTGGGGATGGGGATGAAATGATAGTATGAGGTTAGGCATCTCTCTGGGGATGGCAGTCTCCCTAAGTCTTGGAGTGCTGAGACAGTGGGGATGCGGGGAAGTTTCCGAATCCCTGAGGCCCATGCTGGCACTGCTGCCTCTGTCCTTCCATCCCTGCTGAGTGCAGCCCCATCCCTCCCTGACAGCCTGGCTGGGACCCTGTCCTTACAAAGTGATGGGCAGCCAGCAGGGGAGAGTTAATGACTCCTGCTGCTTCTCCCAGACCCTCCCCAGCTTCTAGGCTGTACTGCCCCTGCCCAGGCCTGCCATTTAAGCCATTCCCCAAGCTGTTGCATCGCTCATCCCTAGGCACCTCTCCATTCCTCCATGGATACAAGCACCACTACTCCTGTGTGCTAAAGGATGGGCAAATGAGCGAGCAGTGCCTGCTCACAGGAGAGTGGAGAGGAGTCTAGCTTATTGTATGAGGCAGCCATGGGAGCCTGAGGAAATGTATGAAGCGGCAGCAGCTCTGAAAATAATCTGAGCCTCACAGCAGTCCTTCCAGAACTTTAAAAAAAAAAAGTGGGGGAGAGGGGTCCATGGTCCTCTCCACTTTAAGCACTGGACATAACTCTTGAGTTTCACATCTGATGACAGGTCATAAAATCAATTTCACCCAGTGATCCTGGTTACCCACTATCTCAGTCATTCCAAACTGACCAATCCATTTCCAAAGTATTTGGTGGGTGACTTTTTATGGCCAACCATGATTTCCACCATGAACATCTATGAGAGCGGGGTGCAAAAGTGCAAGCTGTGGCAGGGCTCATGGAAAATAAGATCAGAAAAGTGCAAGTGGTGTACAAAGTTTCCTGAAACATGAAGCGTTTGGTCATGTTCCCAGTGAACAATCCACAGGCCATAGAACTTCCACCAAAATAATTCCTAGAGCAGATCTTTTACAAAAACATCCAATCTCGATTTAAAAATTGCCAGTGATGGAGAATCCACCACGACCTAGGTTAAATTGTTCCAATGGTTAATTACTATCCTGGTTTAAAAAGTGTGCTTTATTTCAATTCTAAATTTGTCTAATTTAGACCTCTAGCCATGGGACTGTGTCATATTTTTCTCTGCTAGATTGAAGAGCACATTGTTAAATATTTTGTTCCTCATGTAGATACTTTTAGACTGATCAAGTCACTCTTTGACTTTCTTTTTGTTAAACTAAATAGTTTAAGCTCTTTGAGTCTATCACTATAAGGATTTTTTTCCCTCATCCTTTAATCATTGTTGTGGCTCTTCTCTGAACATTCTCCATTTTATCAACTCCCTTGTTAAATTGTGTGCACCAGAACTGGACACAGTATTCTAGTAGCAGTCACACCAGTGCAAAATACAGCAGTAAAATAATCTACTTGTCCTCAAAATTCCCCTGTTTATGCACCCAAAGATCACATTACCTCTTTTGGCCACAGTGTAACACTGGGAGCTGGTTACCCACCAAAACCCCCAAATCTTTTTCAGAGTCAATATTTTCCAGGATAGAATCCCTCATCCTATAACTATGATATACATTCTTGTTCCAAGATTTAAATTTATGTTTAGTTGGATTAAAACACATGTTGTTTCTTTCAACCCAGTTTAACAAGTGATCCAGATCACTCTGAATCCATGGCCTGCCCTCATTACTTACCACTCCTATTTTTGTTTCACCTTCAAACTTTATCAGTGATGATTTTATGTTTTCTTCCAGATAATGGATAAAAATATTAAATAGTGTCAGGCCAAGAACCAGTCCTTGCAGGACCCCACTGCAAACGCACCCACTCAAAAATGATTCCCCATTTACAATTAATTACATTATTTCATTAGGAGAAGGTTTCCCTTTGCCTCCACCAAAAATTCATCCCTAAGGGAATTTCTCAATTTCACATAAATCAACCTAGTCACTTATCAGTATTCTTTCCAAAACCTCATGCTTCCTACAAGGAGAGGAGACTTCACTTTCCCAATATCTGACAGGTTTTGGCATTCTATCTACAAAGAACAAAACCAGTTAGAAAAACTCAGACTATTTGTCACTTTAGTGATGCAAAGGGACAAGCATTATCTGCTCAGAGATGCGCTAGTGGATCTCCAGCTACGTCATTCTTTGTTATCAATTAATGCATTTCCCTTCACTGAACGTTGTGTCTACTCCAGACACTCTAGAGCACAAGCAAATTCAACAGCATCTCCTAAAGAGGTACCTATACAGGACATATGTAAGGGAGCTACCTGGAACTGCAGCCAGACTTTCATAAAATTTTACAGAATAGTCCAGCCCTCTTCTGCAGATATAACTGTGGAGACAGCAGAATTACAGATATTGATAGCAAATACATCCTCATATGCTCCTTCTCTTTCAGTACTGAGGAATATACATAGGGAGCAGCGTGAAGAAATAAATTAACATAATAAGTAATCTAACAACATTCCCTAATTCATAAAATGAAGAAAAGGAAACAACAAATATTTTCACCAACTGGGACACCATATAAGTCTAAGGCCAAATCACATCTTATGGCTTTTTTGAAGAATTCTGTATATGAAAAGATCTTTTTTCTAACAAAACACAGATTTTGGTGTACAGAACTACAGTATATGCTCACATAGTAAATCTCAAAATATTTCACAAAAATAAAGTGTAGCAATTGTGAAGTTATATTAGAAATCATTATTAGTGAGAATTAGCACTCTTGTAATGTTTCAGTGTTTTGAAGAATCTAGGATGATTCTTAAAAATCAGCTAAACTATTCAAACCATTTGGAGTTAGGATATTGATTTTATAGTGAACCTGGAAATTGTTTAAAATTGGAATCAAATTGGGGATTAATTTCTTCCTGAATTTATAAAACTCTCTTAAAATTAAAGTTAAGAGGAAGAAGAAAGAAGAAGAAAGCTTCCAGAAGATAATTACCAAGTTACAGCAACATGAGAAAACATTATTCTGTTGTTAAATGGTTCAAGAACTAGAAAGAGAAAGTGATCCAAGAAACTCTTAAAAAAATTCTGTTAAGGTATATATTAATCAGCTATGCTAAAAAATAATTAAGGATTCCAAGGAAAGATGAAAACCTTGAAAAGGCACTGGTTGAAGCCTGAATGGCATCTATTCGATGGGCAGGAAATTTGCCATTACACTTTGACCTATCCAGTTAAGGAATGACCACCACTCCAAAAGAAGACAGCCAATGAAAAAATGCCAGATATCTATTTTTGGGATAGACTAAGTCCCCCAATGCAACCAAATGGGGAAATAATATATAAAAGGGATTGTCCAGCCCAAAACTTTTGTCCATCAAATCTACATCTAATGCAAAAAAGCTGGTCCATTCCATGTAAGAAGTGTTTGTTTAACTCTCCCTGATTTTTTGTGACTAAGCATCCTTTACAGACAAAAATCTTGGATCCAAGGATGCTAAAGCTCAGAATACCAATTATTAGAATCTTGGGGAAAGTGACATTTCCCTGGAGACAGAATTCTAAATCCCATCATGATAAAGAAGACTGCACACTGAACAATGGAAGGAAGGGTAAGAAATTCAATCTGCTTAAAGGTGCAAAAAGGTAGAAGAAATCAATACTTATTGCTAAAATTCCATGGGGAATTTGTGCTTCATCAAGCTTAACCCCTGGATACTATTTTCTTACGACAGAAGTAAAAGATGTAGTAATGGTTTTGCTAGCTTTTATTTAAATTAACACTACATTCAGTTATATTGTCCTATTCAACCTACCTAGTTGCATCCTAATTCGTTCTTTAGTTTAAAAGATTTGTGATCAAGTTGAATTATAGTTGTTGTAATCTAATTACTTCACTAAGTTTATACTTGGTTATATGATACAATTTCTTTAAATTTAGCTGTTAAATTATGTTAATAATGCTTATGTACTAGTTAGTCTTAATTAGGATAAACAACGTGTTCATGCTGTAGTCATTAAGTAAATATCATAGGGGTTGATGCTCATAGTATTTTAATTTTAGTAGTCAATATAGTTAAACAACTTCATTTTAACATACTTTATATTTTAGAATTTCATGTTGCTTTAAATATTTCTACCTTTTATGCTCATTTTAGTTATCTTTTTTTTAATCTGGTGTATTTTACTGGCATAATCCTTGTTGATTTAATTGCTTAGTGGTTTCGTCTATCATTTTAATTATTTAAATAAAGGTTTCTTTTTTTTCAAAATCAAGTTCAGTTGTTTTTTGGGGGGGCATCCCTTAGTGTACAAGAAATAGAAACTTAATACAATGTATGTGGTTACACCCTGAGTGCAGTGTCATTAATAATTATAATCAATAATCCCATTTTTATTTGATATTTCTGAACTAGTCATATGAGAAATAGGTAATCATTCTATCTAATTAATTGATGTTTCTCCCAATTATCAGTGTTGATAATTATTTGTTTTCTTTTGGTAATTCTAGTTTGAAAATTACCTGATGTCCAATCCCTTTGTACTTCACTGGGCCCTGCACCTCCTCTTTGCTGCAGTAGCAGGCATTCATTATTCATCTATTTGATTAACTGTCAAACATTAAGTGATTTTCAAGGCTGCCTCGTTAAGTGATTATCATGATTCAAAGGAAAATCTCGGATATGCTTGCAAAACCAAGTGGCAAGCAGAAAAACTGAACAGCAGTGAGTCAGTAAGAAGGGATTCAATAGCAGATGTATCAATGTACAAGACAGACCGCCCATCTCAGTCAAAATCAATGCATTTTCCTTTAATGGACTATCATCGTTTTCCCCTAAAGGCATATGAGAATAGGCTATGGCCGGAGTATTCTGTGAAAGAAGATACAGTTTACCGTTTTTGGTGTCAGCATTTTTCCATGTCCAGAAACCCTGGAAATGTTAGTGGTAGTATCCTGTTTGTTGATATTGTATGAAGAACTGGGAAAAAGCTCTGATAAAGTTAACGAGTATGAAGAATCTGAATTGCATACATCATCTTTCAGAGTTCAGCTTGAATTTCAGGCAATTCAGACTTGCAAATGGAAGTCTGTTGTATCAGCTTTGAATCTAAGTTGAAGGGCTGAAGTGACTGAAGATGGAGAGCACGGGCTCCTTCTCAATCATGGTTACCGTACCCAGCTGTGAGTCACCCCATGCTGGAGAAGGAAGTATTGGTGAGCAACTGTGTTGAGACCAGTGAGAAAATCCTGATCTACTGGGAATTCGCATGGGGAATACAGAGGCATGGTGCACTGAGTCCAGATCCTTTTACAACCATCAGATTTTGCACTTGCCTAGCACTTTCATAATAGAGGAAGAACTGAAATAAATTAGTTGTGACAGATGTGTGGGGCTTCTGGCCATTTTGCTGCATCTTGCCATCTGGTACAATGATACCATTGTAGGTAGTTTGGTCTCTTTGCAACCACGTGTCCACATTACACCAAATGTGCCCAATGTGAAATTTGGGAGTACAAGGAGGAGACAGGTGTCAAGGGAGAACACAGAGATGGGGAGGATGTTGGGAGAGGAAAGCAGATAAATGGGGATGGCAGTTTGCCTCTGGATGTCTGTAGAAGGCAAAATGTGGCATCTGAGAATGAGAGAGAGGAGGAGGGGAGGGAAAACAGTGCTACTGTAATGGTACAACACCCTGTTGCTGTTAGGGGAGGAGGGGAAGAACTTGTTGAGGATACTCCCTGTCTAGGGCTCGACTAGATTAAGGGGTGGGATTAAGGGAACTGCAGCCCCAGGCCTCTGCTTTCCTGAGCGGCCTCCAATCATTGAAATATACCCTATGTACAAGGGACATTTTGACTATATGCTAACCCCCCTAACACTGATTTTATCCCAGTTTCCAAGCTGAGCAGTGAACTGGTAACCAAAGTTAGAGAGAAAATTGTAAGTTACCCAAACTTACTATCTCTCTGCTATTACTGCTTCAGAATCATCTTCCAAAGATGCTGGATGTCTTCCTCAGAACACGATAACTAAAATGGATGTATGGATATCAACTTGTTCCTTCAGGAGACGGCAAAAAATCCAGGACAAAAGTGATGATGAAAGAGACAATCCACTTCTTCTCCCACCTGCCTGTACAGCAGGCAGAGAACGTAGTAGTGATAGAGAGGACAATGTTGCCATTAGCCATGAACAAGTTCTGGATAAATGGCCTTCTTTGCTAATGGAGAGGCTTCACACCCAGTGCACTGAGAAAGGTCCATTCTATTTTCACATAACCCCCTCCGCTCCGCTTAGCAAGGGGGCTGTGCCCCAAGAGATGAAAGACACCTTTTGGGCCCCCATGGAGTCCACGACAAAGTCCTGCACTATTGACTTCCCCAGCAGTAGAAGGAAAGGAGAGGGGGATGCGACCACCAGCCAACCTGGCAAACCTCCTTCCTCAACCAGTGGGAGGAGGAGACACAACGGTAGTCCCCGGCAGCCTGACAGAGGGCAGAAGATAGCCAGGAAGACAGAAGCAGTTTCTGACCGCGTGAAGAGTCCTGGATGCCTGGGAAAGCAGGAGGAAGGGTTGTGAGTAACCTAGCTTTCAATTCACTTGAAAGAGACCAGCCGGACAGAGAGAGGAGGTCTCCTGACAGAACAGCACATCTAGGCCCAGGAACTAGGTTGTCTGTAACCCCAGTCTTCAGGAAAGCCTCTGGAGGAGACAATCCATTCCTCCTGCCACCAGCCTGGCAGCAGCAAAAAGAGACAACCCTACTTTCCTGCCACTGCCTGCAGCCTGCTTGCCTTGCAGCCAGCCCACACCACATCTAGGAGTTTGGATCCAGTGACCCAAGCTGCTTACAACTGAAATGGCGAGTTCCAAGCTTCACAGAGCAGCAGCACTGTCCCAGAAGGGAGTAGATGGTTAGTCTCTCCCCAGCGATCGCCGGGGAGGACCCACTTGCCAGCATGAGTCTCCTGACCGCTGAGCCAGGAAAGGAACCTGAGTGAGACCCTTATATTACACTTAGGTAGGCAGTTGGAGCTTATAATTTTGCAGCGTGAAGGCACACTGCATCTGCCCCAGGGCTTTCATTCATCTGCACCACCACGACCTGCACAGCCAATTGCCAGTATAATAAAGTGTGTTTCTAACAGCATCTCCTTGTAGGCCTGCACGTGTCTCCACATGCATCAGCCGGGTCCCTGAGATATGGGGAACAGACATTTGGGGAGCGTGTGGCCATGTGACCTAGTATGCTTGCCAGAATATCCTGTAATTAAAATAACTAATCATTCCAGTCATTTGATAGTTTTACTGAGTTTATATTTCTCTTTAATCAAATCCTCACATAAAGTTTATTGAAATTGTTGCCTTGTGTAAGTTTGAGTTATTTGTTAGTTCAAGTGTGGTAGCCGCTGCCTTAGTGTGGCTAACCCCGTTTCTCACTGGAGTCACCCACAAGTAGCTTTATTCTTTATTTATACACTAGGAGAAGTAAGGCACCTACCCATTGCATGGTGAAATGAGATCAGGTTACAGAAGTTTTGGAACTGGCCAAAGACTGCGACATACCCCTCTGGAAGGCCCTGCATGTTGAGAACCTGAGCCTGTAGAGCGACCAGGCCATTCACATTTCCAAGGGGCCACCATAACCGGCCTATGACCCTCTGTAGACACAAACCATGGGAAGTCTCCCCTCAAGGGGTCTGTCAGGCAGGAGCCTCATAGCTCCTGGTAGGCTCCCCACCCTATACAAACCCAAGGGGCACTCCAGGAAGTGTCCAGGCAACAGTGTGGCTCTCCTGTAGCTGTCATGACCACTCCGCTTCCCGAACTCCTGGCTTCAGCCTTGGCTCTATTCAGCTTCGCCTCCTGACCCGGATCCTGAGACCTGATTTGGACTCTGATCCTTGGTATCAACCCCTGCCTGGAACCCTGACTATGAACTGCTCCACTCATCCCACCCTTAGGTTTGACCTTGCTCTCATCCTTGGTCCCAACTGCCCTTGCTATTATCCTGTCACCCCTCTCCTGTTTGCACATTATACAGGTACTCAACCAGCACTGCAAGGGGGATTACATTCCAATCATAACAACAAATGGACAGCTTCCAAGTGGCAGTGCAAATGTCAGAAACGGTATTGCTAGCTTCCTCTTTTTGAACAAAAACTACTAAATGCAGAGTGAGCTACAGAGGCATTGGTCGATATGGTCTAAATCCACAGGAGCAATATTCTGTTTCGTGTGCAAACTATTTTAATTGCCTTATAGTTCTAGCACCTTTGTATGCCCTGGCTTTTCCAACTGGAAAAAAACAGAGGAGAAAACTTGTTCTCATGAAAACAGTGTGGAACACTGCAATGCCATGGTTGCGTGGCTAGCATATTTGCAAGACAAGAACCGCACCAACAGGGAGGTAGTACAGCTGCCTCTAAAGCAAACTGCTTAATTATAGGATGCTCACCCTGTGGCAGAATAGGCAGGGCCTATATAACCAGGGAACTGACATCAGAAGAAGCTGCCAGGAAAGGCTGAAGTCACTCCCTGGGAAGAGGGAGGAGTTTTTGGAAGCTGCACAGATGTGTATCCTGCAGTAGCTCCCTGGAAAGAGAGAGTGATCAAACTGGCAGACCCAGAGAAGGAAGGGAGAGCTAGAAGGCTAAGAAAGGGACCCAGGAAATGCAGTAAGGTACAGGGTGGTACAGATCTTGACTGCTGACTAGAGCAGTAGTTTTTGAAGTACAGGTTGTGACCTGGTAGTGGGTCACAAAATAGGAGGCAGTGGGCCACTTGCAAATTTAAAATGTCATAATCTCTTAAATTGTCTTTCATTACAGTTTTAAAATAATATTACAATCATTTAAATGTTGGATGTTTTACTTATTTCCTGTAAGATCTCTTTGTTTGCAGAGAGTTTGTACACAATGTACATTGTACACAATGTAGTCATTTTGAATGTAATCACCTAACGAGACTGCTTTCCGCACACTGTCAGTTTTCTTAATGCTATAAAGATTTGAGTTGTGAGGCTTACTCAAGAAACCTTTATACTGAAAAAGCGGATCGTTTTGTAATAAGAAAAAATTTCAGAAATACAGTCATCAAATCCATCTTCATCTGAAAATGAAAATACAGGTGTAAGTACATCATCTGCAACAGAAAGCTCTAGTAATAACAGACAGATGTCTGCCACATCAACCTTACCTGAACCACCTATTACAAAGCAAACTAAATCATGGAGAGGGCAGGATAAGCCTCTTGAATATTTTCAAAGGAAGCGATGGGAATTAAAGTTATCGGGGCAAGTTCTTAGTGAGTCAACTACTTTGAATGATAAGGCACAATGGACATCATGTGTGTCAAAAAGGCCCATACAGGTGCCAAAAAACTTATTTTTCCACCATCTCTGGGTATGGTGCGTACACTATTCAATGATAAGTCTGCTGAAAATGTTGTCTTTTCCTCTCAATGATTATACAATGTCTCAGTGAATATGTGATACTGCACAGCATTTGGAAGCCAGCTTATTATTTGATTACAATCAGCCAGGAATTTTGTTATCGAACTTGATGAGAGAACTGATAGTTCAAATTGTGCAATGCTGTTAGTTTCTGTGAGGTATGTATGGCAAGATGACTTTATGAAAGATTTGCTGCATTGTCTGACTTTACCAAATGATACAACAGGAGCGCAGATATTCGAAGCACTGCATTACGGCATAGCTGGAAAATACAAATTGGACTGGCCTAATTGCAAAGGAATTACAAGTGATGGTGCAGCAAATATGATGCAGAAATAGTAGAGTTGTTAAAAAAAATATCTGAGGCATCTGGTAAAGATGTTGTGGTGGAATTGCTGTTCCATTCACCATGACACTTTGGAGTTCAAAGGTATTTCCTCTGATTTTATGGCCATACTGAAGGAAGTAGTGAAAATTGTTAATTTCAACAAAGGAAGCTCACTGAAGAGCAGGCTTTTGAAGCATTATGCTCAGAAATGGGAGCACAGCATACTCATTTATTGTAAGTATGATGGCTTTCACATAATAGGGTGCTTACAGGGGTGTACGAACTCAGGAATGATATTCAAATTTTTCTAGTAAAGAAACAGTCTAACTTGGCAAATTTGTTTGATGATGACAGTTAATCAAGTTGTCATATCAAGCTGATGTTTTCTCAATTTTTAGGTAACTGAATTTGAAGTTACAAGAAAAGGCAATAATTTGTTTCAACATTGTGAAGAGATAAAAGCATTCCAAATGTCATCAGCAGTGTGGCAACCATAAAAATTGTCCGAGTTACTACATGTTCCCAACACTGTTACAGCACACTAAGCAGAACAAAATCAGTGGAAAAAAAAGTGAATGAAATGAAGTGGTGTGCAGTTAATCTTGCTGCTCCTTCTGACAATTTTAGTTGCTACTTCCCTGCAAAGGAGTTTGAAAATTTGAAGGAAAAGAGTTGGGGGGAAGATCCTTTTGCTTTTGAAAATCCTGAATCAAGAATGGAGCTAAACTTGCCTGAGCAAGAAAAAGAGCTGCCACAGCTCACCTGTGATAGCGCATTCAAAATATGCCACAGGTCATTAAATTTGTCATCGTTTTGGATAAGTGTTTTCAAAGAATACCCACTGTGAAGTAAGATTAGAGTTCGGTTGTTGCTGTGGTTCACAACAACCTACACGCGCAAATTAGGATTTTCAGCGTTGACAGGTTAAAACAAAAGAAAGGAACCGACTCAACAGAACACATGATATACAGGCAGTGCTTTCCTCTTGCGGTCCAGGCTGGAACGAGATCATGAACCACAGAGGCCCACCTGTCATATTAAGTAAGTGAAACTCAACCTGATCGGGCTATATTCATTAATTTAAAAATGTTTTACAAGTAATGGTGGTGTCCAATTTTAGTTATTACTTGAAGTGAAGTGGTTAAAGCTAGCTAGTCAGAGGATTTTATTGTTTTGGGGCATGGGATAAGTGTTTTTCTTCCACTGGAAAAAAAGTTTGAAGAACACTGGACTAGGGGTCCCTGAGCCAGAAGCTGGAGTAGAGGGCAGGTCCGGGTTCCCCAACCCGCCACTGGGGAAACGGCATTGGCAGGGCAGTGCATAGGAAGATTGCCCAAATCTGTTCAGGAGAAAAGATTTCACCCTCTGCACCTGGAAGGGGAAACCACAATAGTGACCTAACTGGAGGTCAGAGTCCCAAAGAGGCCACAGCAGATCCTAGAGTGAGAGAGGCATCGACCTGCTGAACTGTTCTCCAGAAGAGCAAGGAGGAGGTGCCATTCCTGCAGTGGGTAGAGCACTCCATCATAGTGACATGCAAGTTTCAAGTAAGTTCAGAGAAAGAGCTGTGCAGCATTGATTTTTTGTGCAAGGAAGCCATAAACTTTTTCAGTTTTGTTCAGAAGCTATATAATGTTTTTGTTTCTTTGTGGGCTTTTTTTGGGGGGGGGGGGCAGCATCACCCAGGGGTTGGTAGCTTCTGTGAAACAATCTTACCAAGAGTGAACAAAGAACTCTCCTTGCCCTAAAAACCCTATTAGATATGAGATGACTGTGTCATGCTGAATATTGTAAAACAACTGTAGTGAACTCGGAGGCATTCAACATTGCGAAGGAAAACCGTGAAACTTGGAGAGAAGCACGACCATTATACTAGAAAATGAGCCAACTGGAAATTGCATTTCTGAGAATCTTACAGAATACAATACTAGAAGGGATTTGACAAATTAATGTAAAAATTCAAAATGTTGTTGCTGTTAATTAGCTGACTTTCTTGCAAGAGTTTGCCACAAGGTTATGGTCTCAGTTTGACAATTTTGAGGAGCAAGAAAAAAATGGGGGAGCCATGTTGAACACAATCATACTGTAGAGCAAAAATTTCCCAATGGCAAAAGTGACACTATCCTTTGGAGGAGGAAATTCCAGGTTGAGTTTTTTTATGTTATCCTCAACAAGCTATGTTCACCACTAAAAAGAATTGAATGTTATGATGAACTATCTGCAAAGTTTGACTTCCTTTCTTCTCTTGATGAAGTACAAAATGAGGCAATGAAAACATACACTCAGACATTGCTCGATGCTTACCTGAATGATCCAGAGCCTGAGCTTTTCACCAGAATGTATCCGTTTTCAGCATATATGAGATTGCTACTGAAATAATCAACTTTGTATGAATGTGACAGGATGCTGGGTAGACCCCTGCCACACCAGCTCCCATTTAAGGAGGAAAATTGAAGCCGGCTGGAGAAAACCTGCACCCAATCAGAGAACTAGAGACAGCCCAATGAGCCTGGGGCTCCATAAAGGGCTGGAAGGAAGGAATCCAGGAGGAGGGAACCAGGGAGTGGAAGTAGAGTGATAGCTCTTCCCACCTGGGGGCAGGTGCTAAAACGTTAGTGGTGTATGGTGCCAAGGTGGTGGGAGCACAACTTATAAATAAAACTGCACCAGTGGTTAATGAACCCCAGGGTCTCTGAGTGACTTTGTGAGCCCAGAAGAAGCAGAAGCAGGCCAGGCTCTGTGATGCCCTGTTACATGTGAGGGTTGTCTGAGGCTGTGGGCCAGAGCAGGAGTTTGGCAGCCCAGAAATGGAGGAGACACTTCAATGGCTGGTGAAACAGTAGAAGGAGGTAGAAAAAGCTGTGCAAAGCTTCCAGCAATTGCACCAGCTGGAGAGTCAGGCCTTGCTTAGCTGGCAAGCCAAGAAGCAGAAGAGACTGCAGGGCTTTATAGAAGAGCAGAACACTCATACAACAGCAGCTCCTACAAAGGATGGTGAGTGTCATGGAGGGGGATGGCATTTGGGTGTCAGGCTTGGGACTATGTAAGATGGGCCCAATGCACTCTGAGGCACCTTTGAGCATGTAGCTATGGGGGCTAGATGGAATAGGACCACCTGAGCCCTGTGGCTGACTCTGTACCTAGATGATGAAGCCCAAGGGGCCTATATGGCCCTGAGTGAAGAATAAGCCAGGAGCTATGAAGCAGTAAAGGTGGCTGTCCTTGATTGGGTGGGACTGTCTGCCGAGGAGTACTGCCAGAGATTCCGGGCGCTGAGGTGGACAGACAGTTTGAGGCCCAAGGTGTTCACACAAAAATTTAATGGAATGGGCCATCCAATGGCTGAGGTCTGATGCCGTACTGTGAGGGAGATCATGGATGCGCTTGCACTAGAACAGTTTTTACATGGCTTCCTTGAAAGCACAAGAGTATGGGTGAGATGGCACCAACCAAGTATGGTGGAGGCTGCAGTAAAACTGTTGGAGGAGTATGCGGAGGCCAAATTCCCTGAGGAGGAAGGATGCCCAAATCCAGAAAACCCCCAACTGGAAAGGGTCCAGAGAAAGAGAGAAAACAACTGAGGAGCCCTCACTGGAACTCATCTGCTGGCAGTGTGGGTGACTGGGGCATAAAAAAGGGGGCTGCCCAGACATGGAGTGTGGCTTTGCAGAATTTTGTGGACCCACACTGGAGTGTGGGATAAGGAGTGGACACGGTCCACCATTCCTGTGATGGTGGGGAGGAGACCTCAGTGGGGTCTACTGGACATGGCCTCAGCCTGTTTTCTCATAAGGAGGGGGCTGGTGAAGATGCAGTGGCTAATTCCAGGTGCCAAAATGAACATGGAGTGCATCCATAGGGACACAAGGTAGTGTCTGGTGGCCCAGATGACCCTAGACTTCAGGGCAGATTTAGCTGGAAACAGTCAGGGTAGTAGAGGTCCTGCTGTATCTAGTGGTGGTGGGCACTGACTGGGTTCCCTTCCCCAAAGAGAAAAGAGTTTGGGGGAGGAAGCCCATAGTGGAAAAGTGGGAGATCCCTCAAGGAAGTTGGTAGAGATCCCTGAACCAGAAAGTCCTAGACAGAGCCCAAAGGAGGGAAGGATGAGAGGAAATATCCACCCAAAAGCCTGTGAATTGCACAGAGCCCTTGGCTAGGAAAGCAGCCCCTTACAAGAAGTGGGGCTTGAACCCACACAGACCCACATCCATTGAAACTTAGATCCAAAGCCTTAACCGCTTGGTCATTCTGGCGAGCCAAGGGCCTGTTCCTGAGGCAAAAGGCTCACTGGAACTCCCTGCAAAGCATCCCCTGGGAGACGAGACCCTGGCCATGCTTGGCAAGTTTGGGGACCCTGAAACCCTGGCTGTCCAGAGGCGAGTGGGGCCCAACCCTGAACTTCTTCCAGAAGTGAAGGAGGAAAAGAAAGAGGTACCCACCCAGGGGAGTGAGTGGTGTGAAGACCTGTGCATGGCAATTGAGCTATGGGGACATCCACCCCCCCCACACACACAATGTAGTTTCTGCAGGTGGGGAATGGATGAACCCCACAAGGAAGACCCCACAAGTCACCAGACTGATATGGGGAGACTCCCCGTAGAGCCCTGCCTGGTAGAGGGAGAAGAGGACGCAGACGGGCAGTTAGAGAAGGGGGAAGGTTCTAATTAGAGAACCAGAGACAGTTGCCAGCCCAATTAGCCTGGGGCTCAAAGGAAGGAAGCCAGGAGGAGAGAACCAGGGAGTAGAAGCAGAGTGATAGGTCGTCCCTCCTGATTGCAGATGCAAAAATGCAAGTGGGGTATGGTGAAAGGGTGGTAGGAGCACAACTTGTAAATAAAACTGCACCAGTGGTTACTGAACCCGAGGGGCTCTGAGTGACTTTGTGAGTGCAAACGAAGCGGAAGCAGGGCAGGCTCACTAACGCCCTGTTACAATGACAAAAATCCGAGTAATGTCTTCCCAAATATTTTCACTGCATTGAGACTGTCTTTGATTGTAGCCATTGCCAGCTAAGAAGCAGAACAATCATTCTCTAAGTTTGCTTTCATAAAAACTCATCTTCAGGCAACTGTGGTAGAAATGAAGCTTAATGTTCTTGATGTCGTATCAGTTGAATGGTATTTTCTTTGCACCCTGTGGTTTGAGAGATAATAACTGAATTTGCGACACTTAAAGTTCGCAAGAAGCCTGTTTAAACGTGCAGCATTTTATTTGACTTATAATGTTATGTATATCCAGACAGTATTTGCCTGTTAATTGTCTTTGATTTTCTTTTCATTTATATTCAGTAATATATATGACTTGTTGATGGTCGTAAGCTGGGTACTTTTTTTGCTTTCATTATTACCATGTTCATGAAAAGGGGAGCTCCGAAAAACATTAAGCCCGAGGCCTCCAAGTTTATTAATCTAGCCCTGCAAGGGCACATGGACAAAGATGGTAAGGGATAAGCACAGGAAGCTGCAGAAAGCACCCAGTAGCTGAGGGAGAGGAGTTTACAGTACAAGGGTGACCCCAATTTAAGAGTGCGGAGGTCTCAGGGGGTGGCATTGCTGGCAAACTATAAAAAGGAAACAAGCCCTCTGAGTGTCTTCTGTGGTAATTGGCAAGGTTCTTAAAGCCTCAGATGCTTTGGTAGAGGAAGTGGGGACTGAAGGAAAAGGGGTGGAACTCTCTCCATTTCTCATGCCTGCTGATAGGAGGCAGGGGTTGGGGCAGAGGGGTCATATGCCTTGCAGGACTTTGACTTGGCTGTTCCTTTTTGCCCTTGTGGCCTGTATCCCTTCTTATTCTCACCCTTCACATCTAACTGAGGGCAACAGGTTTGTGCTGCTCAGTTAGGTGGAGGAAATGCGGTCCAAGAGATAGATATGATGGTTATGGATGCCAAAGCTACAAAGGCTCTTAACTGTGTCAGTGTGTCAGCAGGCCAAATCCAGGCTTTGAGGGCTTGATCTGGATGGTGGCAAGTACAGTTGGCGCCTTGAAGCTGAGTCTGCTCTGGGCAGGGTCTTTCCACAGAGAATGAGGGACATGGTTTCCCTAACTTTTCCTGACCCTGTGCTTTCACTTGAGGTGGGAGAAAGGCTAGAGATATCAGTCCCCTCAGATCCAATGCAGTCCTTGCTAGGGGTTTGTTGATGTCTCTTGAATCTGAAGCCACTGTCCATTCTCCTGAGTTGGGCAAGCAGGACTTAAGAACAGTGGTGAGACTAGAACTACAGAAGAGGTGCAAGGTTAGTACTAGCTTTCAATGAGGGAAGGAATTGAGTCTGGAAGTTTTCTGATCTCCATGTAAAGGAATCCTGCTCTGGACACTGACAAATTAGGGCTAGAAGAACGACCACATTTCCACAACACTGAGCCCCTCCTGCGTAGGTGAGCATAGAAGGGGGTAGGAAGGAGGACAAGGAAAGGGAAGTGAAGGGGTGAGGAAAATGTACACCACTGGTGGAAGAACAAACCAATTTCATGGAGTAGGGGCATTTCTATCTAGATGGGGGTATTTTGTTTTTTCTGCCCTAAAGTGTTGTCTTTTGGGTTTCTTCCTGTGAGTCGGAGGGGAGGGAGAAGAGACATATTAAGTTCAGGAGTGTCTTGCCGTGCCATACCATAAATTAAAAATGACTGATTGTTTTTGCTTTAATGATTCTTGGATATGGATATTTATGGAATGTGGAGTTTGTGTTTGTGTGTGTTTGGTAAAAGCTTTGTAAACCTATGTGCTGGGTTGGCCCTGTTGTAAGTGTCTTGATATATGTGTATTGCCCGAGACTTTTGTGATGTAAAATATATGTAGATTTTTAATCAAAGAAATCAGCTAGAAAGCAGCTGATTAGTCACCATTGGGTCTGAGCTCTGACTCCCATAAGAGGTCAGTCACACAGACAACTCACTTGTTAAATTTTCAAACACTCTTCATGCCTTCCCCAACTCTGTCTCTAAGCATGAGAGGAGCTCCACATAAACATCCACAAACTTTGTCCTCCTTCAAATCCCTCTTTAAAACCTTGCTTTCCCACAATGCCTTTAAAAAACTCAACAATGGCTAGCTAGCTGCTGTGTAATCATTGCATTTTATGCTGACCAGTATTCATAGTTTTCTTACTGCCTCCCTGTCTCTCTCTCTCTCTCTCCATCTGCTATCTCTTGTCTTACACTATGATTGTAAGCTCCTTAGTGCAGATACTCTCTTTATCTTATGTATTCATATAAAGGGGTTCTGATCTATGATTAGGGTCTCTAGGTACTACCATCACACAAAATGGAATGGGGACCATGAAGAAGCTTTAAATAAGAGAAAAAAACAGTGTGGAGAATATCCTGTCAATATCCTGATTTTGTCCTAATCAGATGTTAAGGTTGGAGCAAAGAACACTGAATACAAATAATAGCAATTCAATAGATCAAGCAAGAGCTGGACCAACTCCTTGGAAGAGTGCATCTCTGGTCACCAATCTCATGGCAGTTTGAACAATGCCAGCTGTAACACCAGCAAACACCACCATGCAAACTGGATTGAAGAAAGTAGAACTGGATAATGCTAGAGCCTTAGAGATAAAAAGGCAAACAAAATCTAAATAGAAAAAAATTTGTCTTCCTCAAGCACGCAAGGCAATATACAAATGGTTGATAATGAAGACGACATAAGAAGAGAAACAGACTAACATCTAAGAAGGGGAATCAATATAAGAAATGTTGAAGGGACATAGTAAACATGCTGTTTGTCTGCTTCTTGTTTTGGGCTTAAACCAAGACATACTGAAGGCAATGGAAATGATTCCACTGACTTCACATTAGGCTCTCCGTGTCCTTAAATTCTCTTTAACTTGAAACTGGTGATATTTCTAATGACACCCCTTGAACTTCTGCAGCTCAGGAGCCAGCAAAAAAAGCTGTAAACGGGAGTTTGAGTGCGAGTTCTGTTGGAGGAGAAGGGAAGAGGCAGGCCCCTAGTCCTTAGGGGCAGTGAGTATGTTTTTTTGGAGTTACGTGTTTTTGTTTTGTTTCGAGTTTTGTTTGTTTTTCCGTTTCCAGGGGCTGGTACGGGGTGGTGTACTGAGAGCAGCTGAGCCTGATTAGTGGGCGGGGATTCTCTGATTAGGGGCCCATAAAGGCTGTCACTCAGTCAGGCAGCAGCACAGGAGCCAGCAAAAAGGAGCTGGAAACAGGGGAGTTTGAGAGGGAGTTTGGGGAGGGAGTGTGTGGTGTTCTGGTATTGTTGTGGTGCTCCTTGGGGTGGTGTTTTGGTGGGTTTTTTTGATTTTGTGTCTCTCACTGACAGGATGTAGGGGGAAAGGCTATGGCAGATACAGAGGCAGCAGTGGTAGTGACCCAAGCCATGGAAGAGACAAAGATAATTGGATGTGGAAGCTGCGGGATGTACATGATCTTGGAGGGGGTACCTGAAAAGAGCTTTGTTTGTATGACATACCACATGATAGAGTTGATGGATGAGAAGATTAAAGGCTTGGAGATGCAAGTGTAAACTCTAGTTAAGTTTAGAAGGGAGTTTGAGCACATGATGGAGTAAAGGTATGAGGAGGCTGAAGGGAAAAACTCAGACTTGCACATGGGAGCAGGACCAAAGAACTCTAAAAGGAGACTGCTGGGTGAAGAAAGTGGCCAGTGGAAGCATGTGACTGTGAAAACCAAGCCGAGGAAAAGACGGGCTAGTGAATGAGAAATAAAGCTAAGGAACAAGTTTGTGGAGTTGGAAAATGGAGAAGGGGCACAGCAGGTGGTAACTGAAGGTGGGAAGGCAAGGAAGAAGAGAAGAGCAGCTAGTCCTATACAAAGAATGGGTGAGCCAATGGAGATACCACCAAATAAGAGCCCCAGGAAGATACATGAAGGGTTGCAGAGGATTGCAGGGTACAATAATAGACGAGATGAGAACAGAAAGAACAGGGGAGAAGCCAGAAAATTGCACTTTCACCAGGAAAAGGTAGGCCTCCATGATTGGGGACTCCCTCCTGAGAAGAACAGACAGGCCTGTAATCAGAGCTGATCTGGAGAACAGAAAGGTGTGCTGTCTGCTGGGTGCTAAGATATGGATGTGGACCTGAGGCTGAAGAGGGTTCTAACAGGAGCGGGAAAGAATCCACTGAATGTCCTTCAAATGTGCAAATGATACAGCTAGATTCTCACTGGAACATATCAAAGGAGATTATGCCAGGCTGGGGAAGACTCTTAAGGAAATTGAAGCTCAGATGATCTTCACTGGGATTCTGCCTGTCCTTTGAGGAGGTCAACAAAAGCGTGACAAGGTTACGATGATCAATAGATGGCTCAGGCAGTGGTGCTATAAGGAGGGCTTTTGGATGTAAAGCCGCCGGGAGGCATTCATGGACAGAGGACTGTTCTCTTGGGTGGACTTCACCTGAGTAGGGAGGGAAACGCACTTCTAGGATGGAGGTTGGCACAACTGAGTAAGAGAGCTTTAAACTAGGGAGTTGTGGGAGATGGGTAGGAGATGCTCTGGTAATCTCCATGCCTGATTTCAGCATTGAGAGGGAGGAAAATGAAGTAAGAAAGGACACAGAAGTGGGGAGCAGAATGGACATTAAGAGGAAGGCTAGTGTTGATATCAGTCTAATAGACAATACTGGCGGTAGAATGACAGTGCCAAATCAGGTAAGGAATGTGAAGGAAGCAAAACAGCAAAAATTAAGACATCTGTATACCAATGCGAGGAGCCTGCGTTAAAAAAATGGAAGAACTAGAGCTACTGGTGGTGGAAGAGAAACCAGAGATTATAGGAATAACAGAAACATGGTGGAATAGTAGTTACAACTGGTGTACAGGTATTGAAGTATATGTGCTGTTTAGGAAAGATAGAAATAAAGGCAACAGTGATGGAATAGCATTGTCTATCAATAATGAGGTAGACTGTAAAGAAATTTGAAGTGTGGAATAGATAAGACAGAGAGTCTGTCTAGGCGAAAATCACACTGGGGAAGAAAGCTTTTAGAGCTTCTCCTGGGATAATACTTGTGGGTGTGCTACATAAACAGGGATCTGATTTGGACATGGATAAAAACCTCTTTAATGCATTTAATGAAGTAAATACTGCTGGGAATTGTGTGATTATGTGAGACTTTAACTTCCCAGACAGACTGGAGGACAAGCGTTAGTAGTAATAATAGGGCCCAGATTTCCCTGAATGTGATAGCTGATAGATTCCTTCACCAAATAGTTACTGAACCAAAAAAAAGGGATGTCATTTTAGATTTGGTATTGGTGAGTAGTGAGGACCTCAGAGAAAATGGTTGTAGGGGACAACATTGGTTCGAGTGACCATGAGCTAATTTTGTTCAAAGTAAATGGAAGGATAAACAAAAATAGATCTGTGACTAGGGCCTTTGATTTCAAAAGGGCTAACTTTAAAAAATTAAGGGAATTAGTTGGGGAAGTGGACTGAAGAATCTAAAGGCAAGAGGAGGACTGGAATTACTTCAAGTCAAAGTTGCAGGAACTATCTGAAGCCTGCATCCCAAGGAAGTGGAAAAAATTCATAGACAAGAGTTGTAGACTAAGTTGGATGAGCAAGCATCTCAGACAGGTGATTAAGAGAAAGCAGAAAACCTACAAGGAGTGAAACATGGGAGAGATCAGCAAGGAAAGCTACCTCTTGGAGGTCAGAAGATGTAGGGATAAATTGAGAAATGCCAAAAGCCAAGCAGAGTTGGACCTTACAAAGGGAATTAAAACCAATAGTAAAAGGATCATATAAATAGCAAGAAAACAAAGAAAAAAGTAGTGGAACCACTAAGCATTGAGGATGGGATGGACATTAAGGATAATCTAGACATGGCGCAATATCTAAACAAATACTTGCCTCCATTTATAATGAAAATAAAGAAGAAGTTGACGTTAGTGGCAGAGTGGATAATGGGAATGAGGATATGGAGGTAGAAATTACCATATCCAAGGTAAAGTCAAACTCGAACAGTTTAATGAGACTAAATTGGAGGGCCTGGATAATCTCTGTCATGCGGACTGGATTGGGAGGGGGGGGGGCATTTGTGTTATTTGACATTAATATGTCAAAATCATAATAATTCATGTAAGATATGCCATGTCAGGTACTGTCAAAAAGGTTATGAGATGCTGAATAAGATTATACCATTTGTGTTCATGTGCAATATGTGTGAGGAAAGTTATGGAGATCTTTGATATACCTGTATTTTGAATTGTGCTGTAGAAGACACACCCCAGACAGAGAGGCCACAGGACAATAGCCTGCTTAATGGCCCAGGAAGAAACTAAAGGCATCCCTGAAGAGTTACCAGGATTGGCCCATGTGACTCTGGACTCCATTTTGCTTCCAGTAAAGTTCCACAAGCCACATGGCCAGAAACAGAGGGTATATAAGATCAAACCGCAGAAACCATTTTGTCTTTGTCTTGTTCTTTGTTCCTGTCCAGTTGCGGACACACCTCTGGATCAATACACTTTGCAACTGAACTGAAGGACTTAGACCCATCCAGGTACTGGATGTATACCAGAGGAACTATACAACTCCACAATTGTCCTAGAAACCTGATGTATATGGACTTTTAAATCCTTTGTAGGATCTGATTGCTTTAAACCTTTAACACTTCTCTTATTGTTTGTTTTTCTTTTATTAATAAACCTTTAGTTTTAGTTACTAAAGGATTGGCTGGCAGCATGGTATTTCAGGTAAGATCCAAACTTATAGTGAACTGGTACTGTGGCTGATCCTTTGGGATCAGAGGGAATCTTGTAGTAAAGAGCATAGAGTTTAAACAACTGGTCTCTTTACTGGACCTAGTGTCAGTTTGGGGAGCCAGAGACTGAAATGCAGTAAAGGGGGCTGTGTGTATTTGCACAGTGGCTTCTTGATAACCAGTGTGGGGGAATCAGAAGCACTGTTTGTGGCTGGTTGGGAAGTCTGACTGCGGTGTCACCCACCAGTGCTGGGAGAATCTGCTCTCCTTTTACAGCCTGCCCTGACCGTGGCATTATCAGTGGGCTACCCTGGGCACGGACGGGTCACAATCTCCATCCAAGGATATTAAAGGAACTGGTCTATGAAACTGCAAATCCATTAGCAAGGATTTTTAATGAATCTGTAAACTCAAGGGTTGTACCATATTACTGGTGAATTGCTAGCATAGCTCTTATTTTTAAGAAAAGGAAAAAAGTGATCTGGGTAACTAAGGGCCTGTTAGATTGATGTCAGTAGTATGGAAGGTCTTGGAAAAATTTTTGAAAGAGAAAGTAGTTTAGGACATTGAGGTTAACAGTATTTGGCTTTACAAAAAGTAGCTCATGCCAGACCAAACTGATCTCTCTTTTTGAGAAGATGATATATTTTTTTGACAAAGGAAATGCAGTGGATATAATTTACCTAGATTTCAATAAGACATTTGATACAGTTCTGCATGGGGAATTATTAGTTACACTGGGAAAAAAAAGGATTAATATGAAAATTAGAAGGTGCATAAGGAACTAGTTAAAAGGGAGACTACAATGAGTCATACTGAAAGATGAACTGTCAAGCTGGAGAGAGGTTACTAGTGGACTTCCAAAGGGATCAGTCTTGGGATCACTCTTATTTAACCTTTTTCTAAAGACATTGGCACAAAAAGTGGGAATGTGCTAATAAAGTTTGCGGATGACCCAAATTGGGAGGTATTGCCAATACAGAGAAGGATCAGGATAGCATACAAGAAGATCTGCAGTAATAGAAATGGGATGCAATTTAATAGTGGAAAATGCAAGGTCATGCATTTAGGGACTAACACCAAGAATTTTTGCTGTAAGATGGGGATGTATCAGTTCGAAGTGACAAAGAAAAAAAGATTTGAGTGTTTTGGTTGCTCACAGAATGACTATGAGCTGCCATCCTGATGTGGCCATGAAAAAAGCTAATGTGGTCCTAGGGTTCATCAGACGAGGTATTTCCGTAGAGATAGGGAGGTGTTAGTACCATTATACAAGGTGCTGCTAAGACCTCATCTGGAATACTGTGTGCAGTTCTGGTTCCCCTTGCTTAAGAAAGATGAATTCAAACTTGAACAGATTCAGGAAAGGCTACCAGGATGATTCATGGAATGGAAAACCTGGCTTCTTAGAGGAGACTCAAAGAGCTTGACTTGTTTAGCTTAACCAAAAGAAGGTTGAGGGGAGATATGATTGCTCTCTATGAATAAATCAGAGAGATAAATACCAGGGAGGGAGAGGAGTTATATAAGTTCAGCACCAACGTGGACACAAGAACAAATGGATATAAACTAGCAATCATGAAGTTTAGACTTGAAATTAGACATAGATTTCTAGCCATCAGAGGAGTGAAGTTCTGGAATAGCCTTCCAAAGGAAGCAGTGGGGCAAAAAACCTAGCTGGCTTGAAAACTGTGCCTGATAAATTTACGGAGGGGATGGTATGATGGGACAGCCTAGTTTGGCAATTAACTGATCTGTGACTACTAGTGGTAAATATGTGAAATGACCTGTGATGGGATGTTTAATCGTGTGGGTTCTGAGTTACTACAGAGAATTCTTTTTGGGTGTCTGGCTGATGAGTCTTGCCGACATGCTCCAGGTTTAGCTGATCACAATATTTGACATTGGGAAGGAATTTTCCCTCAGGGCAGATTGGCAGAGGCACTATAGGGGTTTTTGCCTTCCTCTGTAGCTTCTGGCATGGGTCACTTGCTGGTGGATTCTCTGTACCTTGAAGTCATAGGTTAGAAGTTTATTACAAGAGTTTATTACAGGAGGTTCTGTGGCCTGCATTGTGCAGAAGGTCATTCTAGATGATCATATTGATCCCTTATGATCTTAAAGTCTATGAGACAGGCCATCTGTGGGGAATGAACCTGAGATCTCTAGATCTAAAGGCAAAGCAAGCTGTCATGGGATAAAAGGGAAGGTCCTCTCATGGATCAGTAACTGGTTAAAAGATAAGAAATAAAGAGTAGGAATAAATGGTCACAGTTTAGAGAGGTAAATAATGGGGCCCTGTATCAGACTAGTGCTTTTTAACATATTCATAAATGATCCGGGAAAAAGGGCAAACAGCGAAGTGGCCAAGTTTGCAGATGAAACAAAATTATTCAAGCTAGATAAGTCCAAAGTAAATTGCAAATTTGCAAAAGGAACTCACAAAACTGGGTGACCTTAGCAACAAAATGGCAGATGAAATTCAATGTTGATAAATGCAAAGTAATGCACATTGAAAAACATAATCCCAACTATATATACAAAATGATGGGTTCTAAATTAGCTGTCACCATTCAAAAAAGAGACCTTAATCATTGTGGATAGTTCTCTGAAAATATCTGATCAAGGAGCAACAGTAGTCAAAAAAGCTAGCAGGCTGTTAGGAACCATTAGGAAAGGGATAGATAATAAGACAGAAAATATCAAATGCCACTATATAAATCCATGGTACACCCACACTTGGAATACTGTGTGCCATTCTGGTCACACCATCTCAAAATAGATATATTTTGGAAGGGCAACACAAGTGATTAGTGGTATGGAACAGTTCCATATGAAAAGAGCTTAAAAAGATAGGGACCGTTCAGCTTTGAAAAATAAATGACTGAGGAGAGGATATGATAGAAGTTTATAAAATCTTGAATGATGTGGAGAAAATGAATAAGGAAGTGTTATGTACCCCTTCACAAAACACATGAATCAGGGACTGACCTAGTGCCACAGGCGAGATCATGAGACTCACCTGAGATGTTCCTGCTGCTGGATATCTGGACTCCCAAAGACGTTGCTCCCCCCCCTTTTTTTTTGCCAGGAATACATAAGAAAATCAAAGATTTTGAATCTCCTACCTAGAATGCTAACTTGTCACTCTTCGGGCAAAATCAATGGCCCCACTAGTCTCACCTAACGTGGTGGGGGTTCCCTTTGAGAGGATCGCCATGGAACTGGCAGGCTTCAGTTACATCCTGGTGATGCTCAACTATGCCACTCACTTCCCTGAAGCAATCCTCCTCCTCAACATCCCAGCACAAACCATCACTTCAAAGCTACTCAGTCTTCGCTCAAATGGGACCACAAGCCCCAGTCTTCACAGGACCCAGGGAATCACAAATTGGAGACCCTGACTCAAGAACAAAGGAAGCAAGCCAGGAATCTATTAAAAACATTCCTCAAGACCATAACTTGCAGATTATGCACTAGTGCCTCTCTGCAGCTATACAAATTTGAGGTACTGCACCAAATGGGACATGACCACAATAATATGGACTTATTTTAATGAGAAAGAGGAGACCCATGAACACAATCCAATCCTGTGGCACCCAGCCTGAGTGGGTAGGGGTTGTGATGAGATTTACAGACCCCACACTAAAGTAAAAAGATACTGGAGAAGGATTGGGCCAAGAATCATGGAGCATGTCCTCAAGGAATCCATTTTGAAGCACTTGGAAGAAAGGAAGGTGATCAGGAAAAGTCAGCATGGATTCAGCAAGGCCAAATCATGTCTGACCAATTTGATTGCCTTCTATGATAAAATGACTGGCTCTGTGGATGTGGGGAAAGCAGTGGATGTGATATACCTTGACTTTAGCTAAGCTTTTGATACGGTCTCCCACAATATTCTTATCAGCAAGTTAAAGTATGGTTTGCATGAATGGACTATAAGGAGGATAGATCATTGGGCTTAACGGTGAGTGATCAACAGCTCAATGTTTATTTGGCAGCTGGTAACAAATGGAGTTCCCCAGGGGTCAGTCCTGGGACCAGTTTTGTTCAACCTCTTCATTAATGATCTGGAGGACAGGGTGGATTTCACCCTAAGCAAGTTTGCAGATCACTGTAAGCTTTGGAGGGAGCGTTAGATATGCTGGAGGGCAGGGATAGGATACAGAGTGACCTAGACAAATTGGAGGATTCGGCCAAAAGAAATCTGAGTTTCAACAAGGACTAATGCAGAGTCCTGCACTTAGGATGGAAGAATCCCATGCACTGCTACAGACTGGGGACCGACTGGCTAGGCAGCAGTTCTTCAGAAATGGACCTGGGGGTTACATTGGACAAGAAGCTCTATATGAGTCAACCGTGTGCCCTTACTGACAAGACAGCTAATAGCATATAGGACTGCATTAGTAGGAACATTGCCAGCAGACTGAGGGAAATGATTATTCCCTTCTATTCGGCACTGGTGAGGCCTCATTTTGAGTACTGTGTCAGTTTTGGGTCCCCTGCTACAGAAAGGTTGTGGACAAATTGGAAAGAGTGCAGTAAAGGGCAACAAAAATTATTAGGGCCTCTGGACCACATGATTTATGTGGAGAGGCTGAGGGAACTGGGCTTGTTTAGCCTGTAGAAGAGAAGAATGAGGGGGGATTTGATAGCAGCCTTTGACTACCTGAAAGGGGTTCCAGGGAGGATGGAACTAGACCATTTTCAGTGGTAGCAGAGCTAGGAGCAATGGTCTCAATTGGGGGAGGTCTAGGTTAGATATTAGGAAAAACATTTTCACTAGGAGGGTGATGAAGCACAGGAATGGGTTACCTAGGAAGGTGGTGGAATCTCCATCCTTAGAGGTTTTTAGGGTGTGACTTGACAAAACCCTGGCTGGGATGATTTAGTTGGGGTTGGTCCTGCTTTGAGCAGGGGGGTGGATTAGATGACCTCCTGAGGTTCTTTCCAACCCTAATCTTCTGTGATTCTAAGAAAGTGCCAAATCTTCACAGTTGCCAGGCATGCATCCTATGGAGCATCTGCTTAAATGGTATCACTGGCAGTTCAGCAGGGAGAACAGGGAGGATACAGGCTGCAAGAAGGCAGATAGGCTGGCAGCTGCTGAGGCAGAGCAATCTTCAGAGGAAGGACTAGGACTGGAAAGAAGAATTGGACAGAATCCTCCTTCCCCCCAACTAAGGGAGAACAGCTGGATTCTCAGAATGAGCTGGGAAGCATAGTCTCCCACCCCTTCAGCTGTGTACTAAAGCCCAAGTCAATCTTTGAGCCTCAAGTGCCCCTCATGACTTCCTGAAGAGATGAGCTCGACTTTACTGATGATTGTTTGTGGGGGTGCACATTAGACCAGACACACTGGATCCAAAGGACCTTGGGTTCTCCTGTTCCGGATCTCTAGGACCACACGAATCAATGATCAGGGACGACGAGAACAAATTAAGGAGCATGAGGTCAAACGTGGACTGACTTGACTAGCTAGCTATAAACTAAAGGGACCCTCTTCTTCATGTCTCTGTCCTGCTCAACCTCAGTCTTTTCACTTACTCAGTGCCTGTTTCAATCATCCCTCTGGCTTCCCTCTCTCCTTCAGTTTATTCACAGACTGTTTCTCTCTGTCTTGCTCTCTTAGGCTCCACACTGCCTGCCCAAATCACTCCACCGTCTCCTCTCTTCTCCTCCCACTGTCATTTCCTCTCTCTCTGATGGAAGGGGCTACCTTCTCTGCATAGAAAACCAACTGCGTTGACCCTGAACACACCCTAATTAATATATCCTTATACAGGGTTGCGTCCCTGTACCATATCTGTATTGGGGTGGGCAGAAGTCATTCAGCCTAATAAACACATTCCCCAGGTCAGGGCAAGGTGACCTCTTGCCTCTCTAGCTCTCAGGCCAGAAGATGCCTCCTTCACTTGACAAATCACAAAGCCTCACCTCCTTTAACCTCTCTGCTCATTAGTGGACAGGGTGAGGTGGGGTTGGGATAGCGTGCAGTGCTACTGGCCATGTGTCACTGCTCTGAGGATCAATAAAGGACTAACTTCCAGGGCTAGCAGTCTAGTACCTTCACCATACAGCAATACAGTCACACATTTATTTTCTAAAGACTGCCACTTATACCTGAAATAGAAAATACCTGACAAGAAAGAACAGTGTGTGTGTGGATCATGTATAATTACAGGTAATATCCTTCTCAAATTACCCAAGAAACTTCAACAAAAATGAGTGGATCTATTTTCACTTTCCTGAACGACTCCCCCCCAGGAAGCAAAATTATCGCTGTCTTTTTTTTCTGTTGACTGGTATTCACAATATGTCTTAGGAGGCGTGGGATGGCCTCTGTTTGTATGCATGTTAATTCAAAATGTCAGTGACAAGAATTAAACATGCATCACCAACTGGTTGCCTCAAATACTCCAATATAACTCCTATAAAACCCCCTCCAGTATCCTCAGCTTTTTAAACTAAGTGAAGTAATAGTTTGCTGTATTCAGTTATGACATTTTTTTTCCCAAATAGTAGTTTACAAGGGTAACTACAATCCGGGCTGCAGAAATGCATAACTTCAGTGTAATGGGCATGGTATAACCCAAATAAAAATACTACTACCTTAGAGTTATATAGCATCTTTCATCCAGAATAACTCTAAAAACACTTGAGCTATATACACATACAGAGAATCCCCTTCACCCACCAAGTACAAGCTTCCTCAGGGGTGAAATGTGATAGCTGTTTAATAGTTCACAGTAACACCACATACCAGCTGAGCACAGCAACTGAAGAAGAAAACTGCCAAGGCTACTCCTAGGTCAGTTAGATGGGATTGCTCCAGAGTGACATAAGGCCTTATTTCCATCCTAGAAATTGAATCCACCACCTCTGTAGAATTCTCTGCCTCATTACTTCAGCCAGGAAGACAGGGAGAAATTCTGCCATTGAAGTCAATCACTGGACGTTTTTCCATTTAAATGGCTCTAGGATTCTTCCCAAAGCATGGGAACTAAATTCAAGCCTCTCACAAGCCTACGAACAAAGCTACCTGATGGCATCCATATGAAGTTTTAACGCAGCTGGGCCAGGTCCTGCAGTCCTTACTGAGGGGAAATCTTCACTGAGCAGGTATGAAACCTAAAGTTATTAGCTCCTAGCAAGCCACCGAGAATCACAGAATCACAGAAATGTAGGGCTGAGCAATCAGCAAGTCCGGCCCCCTGCGCTGAAGCAGAACCAAGTAAACCTAGACCACCTCTGACAGGTGTTTGTCCAATTCGTTCTTAGAAACCTACTATGATGGTGATTCCACAGCCTCCCTTGGAAGCCTACTGCAGAGCTTAACAACCCTTATAGTTAGAAAGATTTTCCTAATATCTAACTTTAATCTCCCTTGCTGCAGAGATTGAGCCCATTATTTCTTGTCCTACCTACAGTAGGCATGAAAAACAATTGATCACAATCTTCTTTATAACAGTCCTTACCATACTGGAAGACTTATCAGGTCCCTCCTCAGTCTTCTTTTCTCAAGACTAAATATGCCCAGTTATTTTTTTAACTTTTCCTCATAGGTCATGTGTTCTAAACCTTTAAATATTTTTGTTGCTCTCCTCTGGACTCACTCCAATTTGTCCACATCTTTCCAAAAGTGGGGTCCAGAATTGGACACAGTATTCTCAGCTGAGGCCTTACCAATGTCACAGAAAGCAGGACAGTTGCCTCCCATGTATTCATGTCTTACTTTTGACACTCCTGTTAATACATCGATTTCAGTAAGGCGTTTGACACGGTTCCGCATGGGGAACTGTTA